>CM024610.1:11227870-11522170 GCA_014182575.1 Eucalyptus decipiens | reverse complement strand
ATTAATTGGGAATTAGGATTTATTCCTAAATGATATGATTTTGGTTATTAACGGAAAAATAACCGGGCGTCGGTTTACAACGCTAAAAATATTTAATGGGCTGTTGAAATTGGTGGGATATTTGTAAGTAAAATTATTATATTTTGGCTAAGGCCAACCTTGTACCCACACACGGCTATTTATCGAGAATGATAAAAGATGGAATTGATTGTATGAGAGAATGGTATACTATATCGGCCTACGGGCGATATGTCAGCTTTGGGTGAGCAATATATCGGTATACCATATCAACCTATGGGCGATATGTCAGTTTTGGGTGAGCAGTATACCTTATTATCAGTTTTGGGTGAGCACACATATATAGTATACTAAATTGGCCTGAGGGCTCTAATCTATCAGCTTTGGGCGAGCATATATAGTATACTAGAATTTGGCCTGTGGGCCCTAATCTATCAGCTTTGGGTGAGCATATACATAGTATACTATATCTATCAGCTTTGGGCGAGCTATGCTATCTATTATCAGCTTTGGGTGAGCAGTCCTAGACTATGGTCGGACTTTATAGATAGTATTGAATTTATTGACCAGGGAAAGGTCATGGTGACATGTAATCGATTAAGTCGATTGATCGCTGAGTCGATCTGATTGGTGGAATGTGATTGTTTGTTGTAGTTATAAATATTATTAATTGAACTGATGTGCAGGAAGGAACTGATGCCAAGGTAAGCCCTTTGACCTGTGTTGTGCTTAGGCAGCCCTTATGGCATATTGGCTTCCTAATTGGGTCTTAGTGGGGTAGAACTTGTTAAGACATAGTCTCATCCCGGTTTGGGGAAAAACATTTTAGGACCCTGATGAAGAACCTGAGGAGAAAGAACTCGAAGAGGAGTATCTGAAGGAGAACCCCGAGGATGATCCAAAGTAGGATCCTGATGACTACTGCTGTAGAATCTAATTGAGTAGAAACCAACCTTTTTAGCATGGTTTGTATATGTACATGTATGACTGAGTCATTATAGATGTACATAAGGGTGTTGGTTTTCAGGTTCAATTTTCTAGTCCTACTTATATATCCCATCGCTTGATTGTCTGGGAGTTTTATTAAGCTTCCGCATACGCATATAAATGAATGGGTCGGCGACCTTCCTGGGATGTTACAAATAAATTGACCAAGTAAGGGATGGGCGCGCGCCCGAGGATCGGGGCGTGACAACTCCTTTACTGTTGAGTATCATAAGGAAGGGTCTATGTTTCGGAGCCCTAAACATGGTGGAGATAAGGGACATAAAACTCTCAGGGTGAGGCCTTCAAACATATACTTAATCTAATAAACATACAACTTCTACAATATTGCTTAAGGTTTGATTTTAAGTGGTTGAGGATTGATCATCGTTATCTATTTAGCTATTACATCTATTGTCTAACAAATACAACTTATCAACCCAAGTATTCTGTTTCTACTGATTTTCAAGATTCTACAATTGAGCGATTGGGATTAAATATGGGTGTGTTTATTATTTTACAGATTGAACTCGATTATCTTCGAGAGTACTTGACTTCATTTTTTGATTACTTTGGAGAATGTTTTGGGTATACTATTGTTTGCTTCCTCTTATTTCAGAGCATTGAAAGACTTTTTGGCCATTTGGTGTAGAAGATGGGATGTACTTTTCTTTTCCATCAACCAGTAAAAAAATCGATGAGTTTCATGGGAGGTCTAGAATCTATCACGATTCACTGCGCCATGCAATCGATGCTTGGGCTTACATACATGTAAATGTGTATCGTCACCGCCATTCTCAGAAGCCTAGGGGTGTCGAATAGGTCGGTTTGATGTAACCTCCGAGAATAAAGTGGGTTAAAGCCTTTATACGGGGAATTATTTCGTCATCAACTAGTCTCACCATCTACATTACCCTACATTCCGTGCTATCACTTTAGTAAGATCTTATAATTTACATGGTAGATGGAACAAGATCCTGTCCGTGATTTGTAAACTAATCATGGAGTTTAACATCAATTGAGTCTGATGGATCGAAGATATATGGAGAGATTGTCTTCAGTTGTTGTATCATGCAGAGTTTTTATTTCGAGATTTGCTTACTTTAGTTGATGCTGATCTCTCCTAGCGTTGATGTTATGTCGAGCTTGGTTTCTTGAAATCCTTCGTTTATTTCTTATCTACAACAATTTTGTGGTAGAGATAAATATTTTTTTCTCCAAGAAAAGTTTGGGAGAATGATATGCCAAAAAAATCAATGTAGTCATAAGTATCATTTATATATCTAATAATATTTCAGTAATAAGTCCTAAAAGTAAACTCCATGAGAATGGGAAAATAATAAGCTTAAAACATAAGTAACATTGACTTCTTTAAGCGCGTTGTGGTAGAAAGCCAACGATATAAATTAGTGAAAACTTGATTTTGTGCTTGTAATGAAATTTGTAGCAAATTAGAGTTGATGCCATGTGAAACAATTTATCAAGAATGGGAAATAAAAATTAAAAAAACTATGATAGTATTGATGATACCATACGCATTTTATAATGTGATAGAGAAAACATAGATAATTAATAATTATTAACATGAAGTAACACTATAAAATAAAAATTACTTTGGTTTAAGCATATACAAAATGTAGTAAAATACAATGTTAGAGTTAATTTCATCAGTTAAAAAATAGCAATCACTTTACATTCACAATGGTATCAAATTAGAATTACAAATAGGGCATGATTTTTTTAATCTAAAAATAGGGCATGATAAATTCATTTATAAAATATTTGATAAATTGACCTACAATATTTGATCACATAGTAAACAATATATATTGTTTTTGTGTAATATTTTCTTCGATCATCGAAATTTAATGTTTCGGTCACTCTTTAATATTGAAAAATATTATATATTCATATAATCAAGTAGAGAAGGAGTTTAATTTAGTTATAAATTTTTCAACAAATTTTAAATATAAAACCTCGCAAAACATGGGCAATACACTAGTTCCCTCTACAAACGTGAATTCATTTTGTGATAGAGGCGGTTACTAATCAACATTAGTAAAATTCTTCTGCCAAAAAAAAAAAAATTGTAAAATCCAACCAAAAAAATCAACATTAGTAATTCTTTCTATGCTATATTCTAATTTGCCATCGTATAAGAAAACTTATTACCTAATTTTTATCTTTTAATTCTTTTTAAAAAATTAAAACTCAGCTTTGGTTTTCATTTAACTTGAAATCTTTCTATTTATTCAAATATTGACATGCAGAATCATATAATAACTTTTTGGTAACTTCAATAATTCTTTTTTTTTTTTTTCTTTTTCAAATTTCAAGGGTAAAAGTTATAAATAGAAGTGAGTAGTAGATGATTATCCTAGCAGAAATGCACTTAACTTAGCAACATTGATAATCACATCTAAATTTCACATAAAAATAATCAGTTTGATTAGTAATTTAATAGTAATAACTTAATCATCAGATTAACAATGTTAATAGATTATCAATAATTTCCACATACAACCAAACCTCATGTTATGTATTCACATGTCAATAACTTTTGAAAGATACTGCAATTTTTCTAGTGATTCAATTATAATTGATAGCCAATAAGATCAGTCATGAATAATAATCTACTTATATTGAGGCATCTTATCAATTAGACCCAAATGTAGGTAAATTGCCTAAGTTATCAATGAGAGCCAAAAAGTAATGTTTCGATTTTTTTTTTTTTACTATAAATAAACGTTTCATTTTAAAACATAACATTATAAAATGGATGCAATACCTACATTAAAATGATAAATAAAAGAACACTAGACTAATATAATATTTTTAAATTCTAGACAAGAGATCTTAGAAAAGAAAAGAGGGTGCAGTGCCTATTTGATTTAAAGCCCAAGTTGCAAGCACATGTAGTTCCATTTTTAGTTCTATTAAGTCCAAGTCAAGCTCCAACTTGGATTGAGCTTAAGTAGGAAGTGAGTATCTACAACAAAAGGCTGAATGCTCCAAGGGGAAAACCCTTTTGTTGAATGGCGTCAATTAAAGTTTTATAATCACTTTCAAAATTGCTTTTTGAAGTTGGGGGATTGAGCATAATTACAAGCAAGAAGGAGAGCTGCTACTCCCACTTTCATCAATGAGTTCCAACATCCTTTCCTTTGTCCAAGCTTGACAATTGAACCGCTAGCCAATCGTGCAATGATAACAAGGGCTCCTTTGTTATTTTTCATGCCCCATCTACATTAATTTTCAATTCTTGATCTAACAATGGGAGCAAGGACTCTATCCCTTCCCTAATGGGATCGGATCGTGGACTTGTCACAACTATGTTCATTTCCTTGTGTTGGAGAAAACTCCTTTGATATTTTGAAGATCTCCCAGACTTTGTGTCAAAGTCTGTTCTACATCGAAGTCTGCCCACACTAATGAATTCCAAACCGAACGTGATGAACAAATGAAGTCGACTCAAGATTATCTTCAAAGCTTTGGTTTGTTACAAGATATACATGGCTTATCTGGGTTCAACACCTACAAGATTGGTTATCTTTATTGGAATCAATTTCAATACATCAAATCTCTTTGGAAGACAAGTAATTTTGGAAGTAATCTACTTATGGAAACCAAGATCTTGATTGTATGGGCAAACAAGATTGACAGGCTTTCAGCACAATCTTCAAACGGCTTGAAGATCTCCTCTAGAAGGTATGAAGGAGTATTTAAGGAGACATCTCTAGTCATTTGATAAAGTTCGTGAAAAGAAATTCTAAAGTTTGAAGCTTCCCGCTTTCTTGTTATTCCATATATCGTGCTTCAGCTTGTACTCAAAAGAGAGAAAACTTATGCTGTGATTTTGTGAGAGAGCAAGAGAAACTTTTCACCGTGAAGTCAAAATCACAAAATTGTAAATTCTCTTTTGATTCATAGTAGAATCCGGCCCAAGGTTGTCAGCGTAGGAGAGTGGACTTAGGCTTGATCTAAGCCAAACCACTATAAATTATGTGTTCTTATTCTCTTCCCTAAACTCCTTTACTTTGCTCGTAGTTCCATTCAATTGTTAAAGTCCAAACTTGCCAAAGTTTGTTGTTCTTCAGACTTAGTTTCAAAAGCAAAATAATTTTACTACTTTACGTGAAAATTTTCTTCACACCTATTCAACCCCCTCTAGGTGTTCATACTAGCATTTTTAATTTGTAATAGAGCTCATGTGCTTAATTATTGAAGTATTTTACTTCTAAGCTAAAGATCCTTTATGGCTAGTATTTTGGCTCTAGGTTTGGTTGAAAGTCAGCACAATACCAAACCTCCCTATTTCGATGGAAAGGAGTACAACGTGGAAGAACAAGATGAAGGCATTTCGATCAAGAGATCTCTCGAAATGGGATGTTGTTGAAAATGGATCAATTCTAAAGCAACATCAACCTCAGACAGAGGGAAAGAAGTTGTAGATGTTGACGAAACAACACAAGCTGAAATCACTAAGAGAGAAGCTCTTGATGCTAAAGTTATCTACTCTTTATATTGTGCCTTATCTCCCACCGAGTATAATTGAATTTCTTCTTGTGAAATAGCAAAAGAAGTTTGGGACAGATTACATGTTACCTACAAAGGAATTGTCCGTGTGAAGGAAACTAAAATAAATATTCTGCGTGGACAATATGAAGCCTTTATAATGAAGCCTAGAGAATCCATCACTAATATATTCAGTCGCTTTTATAGAGATTGTGAATGGCTTGGCTTATCAAGGACAACCAATTTCTAGACCAATAAAAGTCAATAAACTACTGCATGGACTATCAAAGGAATGGAATCATGTAAAGACTTCAATCAGAGAGACTTAAAGGATTATGCCTCTATCGAATGAATGAATAGGCACACTTCAAATACGAAGTGGAGCAGATAAATGATGAGGAAGATCCTAAAGATAAGGAATCAATTTCTTTAAAATCTAACATTGATTCTGATGATACAGATTCAAATGATGAGGAGTGAGTGCTTATGATCAAAAGATTCAGAAAGCTTAATAGAAAGGGAAGAAGATTCAATTGGAAGAAATAGAGCTCGCAAAATTTCCAAAAGAAACCAACAGAAGAAAATGAAACTAGCAAGGATGTTGTATGCTTCGAATGCAAGAAGAATGGGCATATCAAACCTAACTATCCTCTGTTAAAGAAGAGGAAAGAAAAAACAAAGAAGTACAAAATGACACTCAAAGTAGAAACTTGGAGTGACACAGAGTGTGAAGAAAGCGATAAAAATATGCCAACATATGTCTAATGGCTCATTCGACTCGACTCAAAATCAGAAACGGATTCTAATTCAGATTTAGACAAAGAAATGGAGGTTAGTAATCTAAAAGTTTCTATCAAAGTCTCTAAGTACATAGATGAACTATGTCTCAATCTTAAATCTCTCTTAAAAGGATTTTCGAATTAAAATGGGAGAATTCTAAGCTCAAGTAATAGGAAGCTTATTTAAAAGAAAATTTTGAAAATCTGAAAACAAGTTTTGACAATTTGAAAGATAATTTTGACTCTCTTTCAAAGGAAAACACCATTTTGAAAAGAAATATTTCCAATATTACAAAAGATTTTCAAAAGGATCTAAAAACTGAGAAAATTCTTTCGGCTCATATACCTTATTTTAACAAATCTGGTTTGGGTATGACTTCAGAAATTGTTCCATTAATTGACTTTCCCAAAATAAAAGAAAGAATTAAACAAAGATTTGCAAAGAAATTTTACAAAAGTCACTTTCGAAGAGTTCTTGTAAAACCTGTTAACCGTAGTGCACTCAAATGTTCGAAGCGTAATAGGTCAGAACATTTCGAGAAAGAATGTCCCAAGGTTTAGAGATCAATTAAGATGGACTAGGCTAAGAATGTTTTCAATACTAACTCTCTTGTACCAAGAAAATCTTGGTACTAAAGAAAGTTTGAATTTTTCTTTTGATTACAGCTCACTGTTAAAAGAAAGATCAAATGGTATTTGGATAGTGGTTGTTTGAGGCATATGATAGGAGACTTAAGCTGCTTCATAAAGCTTGTTAGATTAAATGGTGGAAAAGTGTTTTTTCGAGGAAATAGCAAAAGGAAAATTGTAAGTTGTGAAACCGTGAAGATTGGAAGGCTAACTATCAACAATGTTTCCTTGATAGAAGGTTTGAACTACAATTTGTTGAGTATAAGTCAGCTTTGCGATACTAGTTTTAGAATAAACTTCCAAGAATGCATTTGTTCTGGAACAAGCCAAGACTTTTCTCAATCTTTTACTAGTCGAAAGCATGACAACATTTACCTTTGGATATAAACTCGTAAAGCTCTCAATGTCTTATTTCTATTCAAGATGAAGCAAGCATGTGGCATCGAAAGCTTGGTCATGTTAATATAAAACATATTGCCAAAATTGTTTCTAAGAAGCTTGTTCAAGGACTTCCTAATCTGGCTTACCAAAAATGAGTTATACACTCCCCGTGTCTTGGAAAAACAGGTTAAAAGTTCCTTTAAACCCGTGAATCAAGTTTTCTCTCGCAGCTTCTTCATATGGACCTTTTGACCAACCAAAACTCAGAAATTGGTGGAAAGAAATATTATCTAGTAATCATGGATGATTATTCTCACTTCACTTGGATAAACTTTCTGGCAAGTAAATTTGAAGCTTTCTCTTATTTGTCGAAGTTTGCAAAGAAGGTTCAGAATGAAAAATGATATGTTATTTCAAGCATACAAACCGACCATGGAGGTGAGTTTGAAAATCAAAATTTTGTGAAGTTCTCGTGATGAATTTGGTTTTGAGCATGTTTTTCTTCCCATACACTCCCGAACAAAAATGGGATTGTGAAAATGAATAATAGATCCTTACAAGAGATGGCTAGAACTCTTTTGATAAAAAGCAAATTTTCCTCTCGATTTTCTAAGTGTATGGGCCTTCCACTTGTTATATTATCACAGAAAGTATTATTGAGGCTTATTCTAGAAAAAAAAACTCCTTATGAAATATGCAAAGGAAAGAAGCCTAATGTTTCTTACTTTCATGTATTTGATCGTAAATGTTTTATTTCAAGAATGCAAATGATCAATCTGGAAAATTCGAGGCCAAATCGTACAAAGGAATCTTCCTAGGCTATTCGACTTCAAGCAAAGCTTACCGGGTCATTTACAAATAGATTCAATTTGTGGAAGAATCTATGAACATCAAGTTTCAAGATTATGTGCAAAATCAACCAGATCAGACTCAACTTGAAGAGTCTAAACCCGTTCCAGACTTTACAAAGTCTACTTCCCCCAAAGAGGTTTAGACTTCCGGAGAATAGCAATAAGCGATCAAGAAGATTCAACCGAAGTAGAGGATCAATGGACTCTCAAACCAAACAACAGCTGGAAACACAAGTCAAGTCATCCCAAAGAACTCATCATTGGCAACATTGATGAAGGAATTCTGACTAGATCCAAAGGAAGAGAAGAATCCAATGTTCTAGCACTTGTTTCTAAGATAGAACCAAAGCACCTCCGACCTCCATTTGGCTAAAGGCCCTTAGAGCCACTTGGAGATGCAATTGCATCTTGCCAAAGTCACCCAAAAAATCGAATCAAACGCGTTTGTATTTGGCCAAGGGACTTTAGAGTCCAAAAGCCATTTCCAAATGCCCAACCAAACAGGCCCAACTTCCCAAAGCACCTCCGGACCTCCATTTGGCTAAAGGCCCTTAGAGCCACTTGGAGATGCAATTGCATCTTGCCAAAGTCACCCAAAAATCGAATCAAACGCGTTTGTATTTGGCAAAGGACTTTAGAGTCCAAAAGCCATTTCCAAATGCCCAACCAAACAGGCCCTATGCCTTTTTATGGAAGCTCTCAATGAGCTTCAGAGCCTGAGCACTCGAGATAGGTCTTGCACATGAGCACCTCCTACTCTTTCTAAAGCTTTCAATCTTGGGAAATTACTAGGGATGACCATGGTTTGGGATGAGCTGGTCTAGCACCTAACCTAAGGGCCGGATCAATTTGCACAATATTGATTCACGCTTTTAAGAGTAAAGACCAACTCGTTGAGACTAGACCAAGGCCCAAACCGACCTATCGGTTCGGTCCGATTTTAGGATCAATCCATGACAAATCGATTTTATTATTTCATCCTTTATATTTATTGAAAGAGCAAATATACTATTTCACATAACAAATCCATCAACAATATGACATTGAACGACCAAATTATGAACTCCAGTACATATCAAACATTAATATAAGATAATACAACAATAGAACATCCACACTTACTAAAAATGACAAACCATAAAAATAACAAGTGAGGTAAGTGGGGAGAGACTAGAGGTGAGTAAATAGAGGTGAGTGAATAGAGTCGAGCCACAAGGTCGAGGCTAGCGAAGAGGGCTTCTACTTTTTTTAATCAAATTAGGGCTATTTCTTTCTACTTCTAATTTATACGGCAAACTAAATTGCATAAGAAGGAAGAGAACACAAGATGAAATTTAGGGTTTAGAGAAAATAAAAACATATAATATATTGGATATGTTATATATATAATATACAGGGTTAGTTTGGGTTTGTTTGGGGTTATCCCATCCCCTTAGGAATCGGCCCAAGACCAATCAGATTGGGCCGGGTCTAGGGTCGGTCCGGAGTTGATCCTAAATCAGTGTTCACCCTTAGAAATCACTGAATCAACATCGATTGCCTCTTGAGACTCATTATTTTGATACAAGTGCTTCTATCGTAGTTGGTAGAGCCACCAAAGTCATTGTCGTTGTGTCAAATATAGAACCATTAGTAATCTTTGACATTTTTCCTCATATTTTTCCAAAAAATATTGTTCTTTTATGTAAGCTTTTAAACGTATGTATAATGAGAGAAGACGTTCAATTGTCTACGGAGATACAATGTTTGGTTTTGATATGATTCAATTTTTTATTATTAAACTTGATTATTATTTTAACTCGGATTTTTTATGTTTATACTTTAAAAAAAAAAACACACACACACACACACAAGAATATCACCATTTATAAGACCCTCGAGCTCTTTTAATTATTTAAATCAAAATATCATCTCTCGCGACGAGAAACGCAAAAACCAAAACGACAATCCGTTCCGTCTCTACCGCCCGTTCCCTCTTCTTCGTGCCTCGCTGCTTCTTCTTCTTCTTCGTTCTCCGCACAAACCCCGCCTGAAATCGCAACCAGCTTCTGTCGAAGTCGAGACTGATGCTGATCGAGTGATCCAAGAGAGGTGGTAATCGCGCATTTACGGCGATCTTCTCGAATGTTTTTGTCTTGGGCTCTTGTTGTTCCCAGTTCCATTGCACGTAAGCCGTTTGATGTTTGTCCTGAGTGAGAGGCATTAGCTTTTCTTGTGCTTGTTTCTTGAGTTTGGAGCGACGCATTACCATCTTGACATGACCCGTCTTCAAATCATTAGTAAAACCGTAGCTTCCTCCGATGAATGGAGTGCGGCAAGAGAGTTTGGTTACTTGTCACCTCGCTAGTGCATTTACTCTACCCTGAGAGGAAACTGGAGTTTTAGTGAGATTTACTTAACTGGTCGCAGCGTGATTCATGACCACCAGCAAGAGAGTGCAAGATAGGAGCAAGGACAACTGGCGTTTTAGTGAGATTTTGATGGAAATGTTATAGAAGGAACCCGAGATGATAATCCCTGTGAGGTCGCTGATCTATACCCAGGCCAAACGGTATAGTGGATTTTATTCGAAGTCACCAAAACTGTTTGAGTTGTATAGGGATCAGAAGGCGGTATTGTGATTTGAATTGACTAAAGAAGCTGAAGACTTCTTAGAGGAAGATCAGAGGAAGAGGAGAGATTGATTAGTGGACACTCCGGGCATGGCTGTTGAATACATGACTAGGATGTTGATGATGTCACCGACAAATGGCTTCCTATGGATAAAATTGCTCATTTCAGGAGAGAGTTTGGTTTGCCAGCTGATTTTAGGGGCAAGTGGGTACACAAGTATCCGCAGCACTTCAAAGTGGTTAAATCTCCAGATGAAGTTGATTATCTCAAGCTCGTAGAGTGGAATCCTGCTTGGGCTATCACCGAGTTGGAGAAAGCCTTTTCATACTCCAGGGTTGCTTTCCTACTTTCCCCTTGAAGTTTCCTGCCAGTCATAAGAAGGTGTATAGATAAGGAGGAAAATTGAGCACTTTCAGAAAATGTCTTACTTATCTCCTTATGCTGATGCATGTGGCCTTCAAGCTGGATTGAAAGAATTCAATAAGAGAGCCATTGCAGCAATGCACGAGTTACTTAGCTTCACAATGGAAATGAGGTTGGTAACCGATCACCTCTTAGCTTCACAATGGAAAAGAGGTTGGTAACCAATTACCTCGTGCACTTTCCACAAGAATTTGCGATGCCTCAGAAGCTGATGAGACTTCTGTTGAAACATTATGGCATTTGCTATGTCTCTGAGAGGGGGAAGAGGTTTAGTGTGTTCTTGACAGGAGCTTATGAAGTTGCGGAGCTGATTCAGAAATGTCCGCTGGTTATTTGGAAGGAAAAGGCCCTAAGCCTTATTTTTTATACAGGGGAGGAAGAAAAAGAAACTTTTATGGACTTATCAGATACGGAAGATAATGATTTTCTAGAGGGTAGCTCTGAGGATGGAGGCATTGCTATGCAACTTAACCAAACAGAAGCCATCAGTGAATTGGAGGATATTGCAGTTGGAGATAGCTCCTTCATGGATATACATGAAATTGACGATAAATACAAGCCTCATGATTTATTTTAAGGTCATATGTTCTTATTCAAGTCGTCGAGATAACTTGCTTTCCAGTCTTCTTCATAAGTTCAATGTTTCGAGTTTTTGTGCAGATTTAATTAGACAAACTCTGCTTACATCTATAAACCAAGTTAATTAATAGCGGACTGATCCATCTCGTTCCTTGTCAGTCCTAAACATTGCCACCGGAACTCCTGAAATCAATGCTTCAGAAAGAATGTGCGGATAATGCTTTTGGCAACTCTCAGCTCACCTTGGTGCCATCAAGGACATCAGAAGCAGTCTATTTACGGTGACTGGTTCATTCTCAGTTATTGGTCTGACTTAATGAGTGTGGCTGTACTAATTTGCTATTCTGAAGATGAACTTGCCACCCTGCATATGAATCTCAATTGTTGGGTCAAAGAGATAATTGGGTAGTAGCTATTATGAAGAACATAGCCTCTACTGCTACAATGATCGACATTCTCTCTCTTGTTGTTACAAATTAGATGCCGAGCTCACCCTGCAGTAATTCCTTGTTCATCACTGTGCATGGATATTCAGGTCCACAATATCTGAGACTGCCTTCTGCAACGTATTTTCATTTGCTTTCCTGTTCCATAGGTCTTGTAATTTCTGTTCAAAATCTCCATGAAACTATGGCAAACTCCTGTTTTCGGGTTCTACAAGAGAACCTTCTTTTGTTGGATTTTAGAACCTAACATCAAACAGTAAGTAGTTTTTATTACTCCTTGTCTATGTGGGGCTATGTTTATGGTTGATTCATTTCATTAGCTTACTGTTTCGTTTTGAAGAAAAAAATAGGAGAGCCTTTGAAAATAGCAGGCCTAGTTTTTAAATTTGAACGATGGACAGTTTTCTGCAGGTTTTGGTTGTGTGAAAATGACATTACTAACGTGCATTCTTGCTTATACCTCATAGCATGAATTGCCTTTATGATTTGTCACATGGGCTAGCATCTGCTTGACGCCATTGTGCAATAAATTGCTTTTGCTTATCAAAAGAAAATTCTTAGCAAACTTACTGGAGATGACGTTGAGTAATTCACCTCCAAATGTTGCGATTAGATTTCTTCTTGTGCTCATAAAAATCATGATATCCAAAACTGTATGTGACAAATTAAATTGCCACTGTGTAGCTAAATATATTGCACTGCATCATTTTCTGGTTTTTGCTTATAACAAAATCCAATGGTTGATAGATTTCATTTCTTTTGATTGCTGCAATTAGATCTCTTCTCAAGCCTGACAAAGTCCTCCAACGCCTCGGTAGCATGCCATGCTCGACTAATTTTCTAAAAGCACATAAGGTTCCCAAGAGCGGTAGATTATTTGCTTTCCCTCTTGACTAAGATTTATTAGCATATAAAATCAAAGTCTGTGCGATGCCAAAGCAAAGACTCACCATTGGAGATGCCAAAGCAAGGACTCGCTGTTGGACACGAAATTTTTTTAAGGGAAAGGTCAAGCACCAGTCATATCTCCAACTAGAGCAGCGACAGGAGTAATGTACCATGGAGGTTGAGCATCAACCTCATTTGTGCACTACGAAGGTTTCTAGATCTCATACGATCAAGGAGAAAGAGGAGCATCAATTTTTATCAGTTATAATTACTTAGCTATCATCTTCCGTAACATGGCAAAAGTATTGCGTGCATTATGGCTCAATTCATATTAGATAGTCATACCTACTTGTTTTAAGAAGAGATTGGAATTTTGCACCAATGTTTTCAATTCCGGGCCGGTTAGAGAACTGGTTAGGTTGCCGGTCTGTGGTCCAAGAGGTTGGTGACTCAGTGAGGATGTCATGAGCAAATGATTATAGATAAGTAATGTTGTCAAATTGATATTGGTGGTAAAGTGAAGTGCCAGTTATCGGTGGAGTTCAGTGCTTGAGTCCAGTAGCCAAAAGCCCAGTTCTGCACCCGTCAGACTCTAAAACTAGGTTGATCCAATTTTAAAAATCAGTATATTTTCAAACTGGTTCAAGCTGATTTATGCCAAACTACCTGCACATACTTTTTTAGTTTTGGGTGAATAGATCAAAGGAAAAGCGATGGAATTTGGCCAAGAAAAAGGGGCAAGAGTAATGCTTTATGATCGAATGATTGCAAAAAATCTAAAGGCAATCAACATTGAGAACTTTAGTCTTTGAATAGGTTTGATATATAGCCATTGCAATCTTTTTGACATATAGCATCTAATATATCTCGATTGAGATATATATGGCTAAGATATATTAGACGCTACAATCGTCTAAGTCCTGCACAGTGCCTAACCTTACTCTTACATTATCTCTAATGGTGAGCAAATCATGTCAGCAAAATCATATGACATGATAATTCCATTTAATGAATGCTTCAAATTGAATCAAATTTGAAAAAAATGAGGTACGTAATTAAAAAAATAAAACCTTTGGTAGTCAATAGTAAATTAAGCAAAAGTTGTGATAATTTTGATGCCATTATCCTTGACTTCTAAACTGCACAAAGAAAAGCATCTCAAGAAAAATGTTATCTACAAACGTCACTGTAAGGTGGCAAAATTGGAAATAGTCACTGTAGTGACCATGCTAGTGGCAACAACAAAGCCATGGCCATGCTTTGATGGTGCCCTTTGTTGCTCCTTTCTTTCTTTATTTCTTTTTTAACTTTTTGTTGTTTCTTCCTTTTAGGCTTTCTCTTTAGGGGTGATAGGGTCTAGGGTGAGTAGGGTTTAGACCTGGACTATGTACCCGACCCTGTTATAACTGGTTCCCATTTTCTGGACCCTATACCCGACCCTATTTGTATTGGACCATGTACCCGACCCATCCTGTTTTTCTGATATGGTTCTAGAGTCAACCCTGTTTCTACTGGAACCTATTTTATAATTTCTTGATATCCTATACGATTTCGAATTTTATATTAATAAGCGAGAAAACAACGTAATCCTCCTTTATATTGAAATATTAAGCACTAGTAATAAATTAATACATTAACTTTTTGACTAAACGGAAAATTAAGGATCCATAGGGCTAATTATAATAAATAAAATCATAAGGCAAAGAATTAGCAACAAACATGGATCTAATATTAGTCTTATTCCCACAACTACTACATAAAGCTACTCATTTATATAAGCATAACTCCTCCTACAAAAAAGAAATTAGGCTAGCCAATTCATATGATACATAAGAATTTGGCAGCAATGAACACCATTCGTCCATCAGATGGTGTGAGAGGGAGCCAGTGAGGGAGGGAAGCAAGTGAGGAAGAAGAATGACAAAGGAGTGCCATGCGTATTTGAGAGAGTCAAGAGGAAAAATATTGTGTGATTTTAAGAGTAAGAATAGAAATTGGGAGGAAAAAAAAAAGAGGGTTTTGGACCTTTACTTACAAAACCGGTTCGGAACCGGTTTCTAAGTGGGTAATCACTCAGAACTTGCTCCCGAACCGGTTTAAATTGGTTCCGAATTTTGGGAACCGGTCTCTGACCTTGTTTTTCGGGTGGGCCGGTCCGAGAACTGGGTATATCCGATCCGGCTGCACACCCCTATTTCTCTTTTCTTTTTTCTTTTTCTTTTGTTGAACTCAAATTTGAAAAGATACAATAGAGATTAATGAATGAAAAAATCCCAAAATGATTGGACCCAAGAAGAGTTAGAGGAAAATTATGGCGCTGCTAATTTTAAGCAAGACTTATAATGCCTGGAAATTCTACCGGTAACACCAAGAAAGACATACAAAATCTTGGTGTTCTTGGCATTAATTGAAATTTATTTCCCGCCAATAAAAGACTGCACCACCTACGTGCAAAAGTCTTAGTCTTTTTGGAATTCATTAAAATTTCTTTTTCATTATCAAAAGACGTGCACTATTAAAAAACATACAGAAGTCTTAGACTTTTGGAATTTATTAATTTTTTTCTCACAATCAAATGACCTAACGTGTAAAGTATTTGATCTTTTTGAAAACTATTAAATTTTTTTCCCACCATCAAAAGGTGAGCCAAAGTCTTATCCTTCCTAAATTCTATTAAAGTTTCTCCCCCACCATTGCTTTTTTAGTTTTGCTGCACTTTCGGCAAAGAAAATGATATATTTAGTAGGTGAAAGTCATTGTCTGAAAATGATACGTTTAATAGGTAAAAGTCATTATCTTCTTGAACTTTTATGGTTCTCTCTCCATTAGCTCCTCATTATTTTGCTTCGCCATAACTCCTACAATGGAGTAACTCGCTCATGGCCATTGGAGAGATCTTTCTTGATTCCTTCTTTTGGGTTCTCTTCAACAAATTTGAGGTATCTAGCATTGGACTATGTGTACATCAATATTTTGTTATATTCTCTTATGTAATTCGATTTTAATATTTGAATTTTTTCTATCTTCTAAATTTTTTTACTAATTCAAACTTGATATGTTTCTCTGTCCACGTAAACGTATATAGATACAATTTCCTCATATTGTGTAAATAACTTTTTATGAATCAATAATTTGAATTTTACACACAACTAGTATGCACTTTTGCTAATTTTATTAAATAAAGCTATCTTCTTATTCATTTATATGAAAATGGTCAATGTCGTTCTTCCATTAATTCAAGTTTAGAGATAATCCAATGACTAAATTAAATATTTGCAAAAAGTTTAGGGATCAAATAAAATAAATCAAAAGTTTATGGATGACATTGCTTATTAGGCTAAAGTTCAGAAATTACATTGCATATTGAACTAAACTTCATAGACAATTTGTATCATTTTCTTAATAAAATATAGCTAATATGTCTACTAATGAACATTGTTATGACATGTTTCAGCCTCTTGAGAGAGCACTCCAAAAAAGTGAGAATGACTTGGATACAGCTATCAATGGGGATCTGCTGATCATTATTTCTGAATGTTGCCGTATCACTGCAACATCACATTTGTTTCGTGAACTGCTCCAGCAAATAAGCAGAAGCAACATCAGTACTTGACATATTTGGTATAGCTTCGCTATAAGGAAGATCCTCCTCCGTTGGAACAAAAGGTCACAGATTTAGGATTGCATCAGTTATCTTCCTTGTACCATTAGTAATGATACATTCGTTGATTCTACCCGAGGTAAGGCGCAGAAAATATGTTTCGCCAAGAGGTCCAGCACTGTTTCTCGCTTCATCTCAAAGGAAAGGTAATGTAAATACAATGCTGGCTCGGAAGCATCTACCGCCGAGGAACTTTAGCCCTGTTTATCTGGTTGGGTTGCTTTTGGTGTGTAGATGCAAAGACTCCATTCGCAATTCTAATGCAAAAAAGTGCGAAATTATTCCAAATTTTGGGTCCCCTTCCTCACCTTCTCCATCTCCATCAAGCTTGCACGCTTCACCTTTATTTTGTTTTCTTCTTATCTTCTTCTACTAATAATGGCAGACAAGGGGCCCATTTCTTTTCTAAATGCTTTAAAGTTGTTCTACCGACACTAAAGCAAAGTGGGTTGATCAACAAAACTGTGTCTTTGGAGCCGAAGGGGGGAAATAGGCTTGAGCTTTGCGGTCAGCCCTTCTGCTGCTAAAGTTGAGCCCCTCGCTGAAATTTCCAGTGACGAGCTTGAACATTGTGACATGCCCGTCATTGATGAAGCCAACTCTTGTTCTAAATAAGATGGAGCGAAAAGATAGAAAAATTCAATTAGTTCTGGAAATTTCCAATTATTGCTCATGAATTCCTAAAATGAAAGATTAATTTTAAAAGTACATACACAATGATCATAAGCCCATGCATAAATGGGATCAGGCACGCTCATTAATAAGCCCTATTAATTAATGAGGCCGAGAGAGAAAGGGACCGATAATGCATGTAACGGCCGAATTAAGTGTTTAGTCCATGTTTTACAAATTATTCATAATATATATGTGTGTGTGTGAATGAAAAGTAAATATTCATCATCGTGCATGCCCACTATGAGAAAGTAAATGATACGATAGAGAGATAGAGAGAACAGAGATGGCAAAAAATATATTCAAAGTCACCGCCTAAAAGAAGTGAAATGTTTAGACCCAAAAAAAATTCGTATGGTTAAACAGATAAATGTGGCTCTAACCTCCTTGTGAATTTTTCATTATGATGTTATCAAATTGTGGAAAACTCATCATTTTTTCTTAATCGTAGATCAATGAAAGACAAAAAGAAAAGAGGAACATGTGCTTTCACCTGCGGTAAACAGAAAAACATTACTAGGAGCAACCTTCTTGTTCTTCGTACCAATCATAATCATCAAATTACCATTGCCTATGAAGAAGGGCACGTGAATTCTGGGTGAAATGCACATCTTTCCAAACTATTCCCAATACAAAATGTTTAATGAATGCATTCCTCTGTTGCACAAAAAGATCTAAGATAAACAAATGAAAAGGTTAGATGGAGAGAACATGCTTGCTGGGTGTAAGCACATGGTTTTTGAACGATTCCCGAATACACTGTCTGATGAACAAGTCTTCCTAGGTGAGTTGTCTATTCATTAATCCAATTTTAAAAGTTATTGTGATTTGGAGTAGTGCAATGCATTTCTTCTCGTTTCGATGGACCTAGCCCTCTAAGTCAAGCCATTATCACCGACCAAAAAACAAAAAAGACAATGTCATTGGGTTATGCCTGTCATGGACAAAAAGAAAATGGCTATGTGTGCCCTCTTCCCAAGGCCAATCTTCGATGGAGAGCACATGCGTCATGGTGGAGAGCACGTGATCTTTGAATGATTACGAATCCCGTGATTATTAATGAAAAGAAGATGCCTTCTTGCTGCAACAAAAGATGTAGATAAACAAATGAAAAGACTAGATGGAAAGCACAAGCTTTATGGGTGGAGAGCACACGCTCTATAAAAGATTCCCCTCTTTGATCGCATATTTTGTATTCGATTAATGTAGGCTTTAAGTAGTAGTTACAATGCCGAAGATTTGCATCAAGTTGGGCGGCAATGATTTGTTGGAGGGTGCTGAGGTAGTAGTAAATGATCGGGAGTTGTTTGAAGGGAGAATCATGGTCCTTTTAAACAATTTTTTTCTGTTCATTAGTGTGATGTGTAAAGTATAATTTCCACTAGATTTTATATTGTTGTTTGGTATTATTTTACTGGTTTCACTATTTCTAAAGCAAAATAAAGCAACTTGTATTGTGGATTTGTTGGTATGCTTAACCCGCCCCCCCTTTTTTTTTTAATTAGCCCAAAGCACATGCTTTGTCTTTCTTATTTAACAAACAAAAAGATAATCTTTAAACATTACGAGACAAGGACTTGTGGGCAAAAAAGGTATTTTATTTTGATTTCTCTAACCATTGATGTGCATCCATGAAAGTCTTGGTCTTTATTTAATGTTTTTGCTAGATGAAAGTGTTGGTCTTCCTGGACTTCAGTTTCCTCTTTCCTAACTCACCATCACTTTGCTTCATTATGACCCTTGTTCTCTACAGTGACTGATTCACCCATTTTCTCTCTCCATCAACTCATTATCACTTTGCTTCACCATAACCCGTGTTGTTCTCTACAGTTTACGAATTCACCCATGGCCCTTGGGGAGATCCATTTGAGTGCCTTCCTTCAAGTCTTGTTCGAGAAGTTGGCTTCTCTGGGATTGCACTATGCGCATAGGGAAGGAGCACCACCCTTCTCTGGAATTAGCATTGACCTGCTCAATAAGTGGGAGAAGATGCTGGTTACAATCAATGCAGTTCTGGCTGATGCAGAGGACAAGCAACTAAGCAATGAAGGTCCAATGAAGCTATGGTTAGATAATGTTAGGGATTTGGCCTACGACATGGAAGACTTGCTCGATGAGTTTGCTATTGAAGCCACCCAAGCCAAATTGAAGGCAGAATCCAGCACAAGCGGAGGTCTAATGAAATGGAAGTTCCCTTTAATTACCCAATATAAATCCTTGACATCAAATCCAAATCTGCGCTCACTCGTGTCTGAAGCTAAGGTACAAAAGATCTCTGACAAGTTGGAAGAGATTGTCAACAGGAAGACTCATCTAAGCTTGATAGAGAATGCTATGAACAGATCTAACTACACTAACAAAAGGCTCCCTAGCAGTTCTCTGCCAAAGCCTCGATTTTTTGGCAGGGAAAATGAAGCAACAGAAATATTTGAACTCTTGACTGGTGAAGCCGAAAATGTCAATACCACATTGAGCATAGTCTCCATAGTTGGGATGGGTGGTATTGGAAAGATGGCTTTGGCTCAACGATTGTATAATGATGTCAAAGTGAGTAGCTGCTTCGAAATGAGAGCATGAGTTTGTGTTTCAAATGTTTTTAAAGTTCTTGACATAACCAAGACTATTTTGCGGTCTATCACTAAGGTGTCTAATGAGGGTGAAGATCTTAACACGCTTCAAGTAAAGTTGAAGGAGAGTCTATCAGGGAAAAAGTTTCTTGTGGTTTTAGATGATGTTTGGAATGAAAACTACGGAGAATGGACTACCCTCTTAAAGCCATTTGGAGCTGGGGCTAAAGGAAGTAAGATCATCATAACAACTCGCAACTATACTGTTGTTTCCAAAACAAGAGCTTCGTCATATCCTTTGAAGGAGTTGTCCCTTGATAATTGTACAAGCTTACTAGCTTTTCATGCTCTTAAAGCGACAAATTTTGAGATGCACCCAGATCTTGAAACAATAGGCAAGAAAATAGCCAACAAATGTAAAGGTTCACCTTTGGCAGCAAAGGTATTGGGAGGTCTTCTACGTGATAAAGGGAATCCCGATCAATGGGAAGCTATCTTTAACGACAAAATGTGGGATCTTCCAACAAGAGAAAATGATGAGGTTACTCGAGTTTTGAAATTGAGCTACGTCCATCTTCCTTCTTATTTGAAGAGATTTTTGTTTATTGTGCAATATTTCCCAAGGATTACGAAATTGAGAGGGATGAGCTAGTGCACTTATGGATAGCGGAGGGCTTTTTTGATGGAGGAAGATCAAAGGATAATATCTTGAAATGGGGACAAGCTCACTTCGATGAGTTAGTATCTAAATCATTTCTTCAACGATCAAGTGTCAACGCATCTAAATTTTCAATGCATGATCTTTTGAATGATCTAGCAAAGTCAATTGCGGGTGGGACATGCTTTAATTCTGAGTCTGAGCTGGCAGATAATGAAGATGTTGCATCTCCCGAGAAAGTTTGTTATGCATCATTCACCTCATCGTGGCGTGTTTCATCAAAATGCATGGGAGCATATCATCCAATGGAGGTACTGAGAAGTTTAATATTATTGTCTAATGAACCTTATAAAGGTTACCGATTCCACATTTCCAACAAAGTGTTACATGACTTGCTAACAAAATTGAAGTACTTAAGGGTGCTCTCCTTAAGTCATTGTTCCATCATAGAGGTCCCGGATTGTGTTGGTAATTTAAAATATCTTCGCTATCTCAATTTCTCGTACACAAATATAGAAAGACTACCTGAGTCAATCGGCAGCTTGTGCAAATTACAAGCTTTGATCTTAAAAGGTTGTCAAGAGCTTTCTTTATTGCCTCAAGGAATCACAAAATTGGTCAGCTTACAATTTCTTGATATTAGAGATACAAGGAATCTAAAGGTGATGCCATTGAGTATCAGTAATTTGAAGAATCTTATGATCTTGTCCAAGTTTGTGGTAGGACCAGACAAAGGGTCACGATTAAAGGAGTTAAAGAACTTGCCACACCTTCAAGGAGAATTGTTCATATTAGATTTGCAAAATGTGGAAGAATTCAGAGATGCAATTGATGCTAATTTAATTGGAAAGAAAGGCCTTAGCAAATTATTCTTGCAATGGGGTGAAAATTTTGGAAATTTGTGGAATGGGAAGCACGAAGCACTGGTGTGCGACCTCACATTAATCTTGAACATCTCTCTATCTCGCACTATTATGGTGCAAGATTCCCTACATGGTTAGATGGTCCATCTTATTCTAAGATAGTTTCTTTATGCTTACGAGATTGTCCGAATGTCACATCGCTTCCGCCACTTGGACAACTGCCTTCACTTAGAGAATTATCTCTTGAAGGTCTACATGCAATAAGCATGATAGGTCCTGAATTCTACGGAGGTAAAAGGCCTTTTTCATCCTTAACAACTTTGAAGCTGGAAGAGATGTTGGCATGGAAGGATTGGTCTCGTTATGCTGGGGGTCAAGAAGAAGATGTCACATTCTCTTGTCTTCGGCATCTAGTTGTCGGGGATGTCATTCGTTGGTTGGGACATTGCACGGTCAATCGATCTTCTTAAGAAGCTAGAAATTTATTCAAGCCCGCATTTGAATAGCTCAACCAATGTGGTTTGTCTCCCATCTCTCTATGAGTTATCCCTTGAGGATTGTAATGAGGAGATCTTAAAAATCTTTGTAAACCTAACTTCTTTGACCGTTCTCAGAATTGAGAATCTTGCAGAGCTTATTTGCTTTGATCATGGGTTTACGAGCTACTTGGTTAAGCTAAAGGAGCTTTATGTAAGACGGTGTGACAAGCTAAACTACTTGTGGCAAAATGGAAATGAGATGCAAATTCTTGCTTGCCTTCAGAGTGTAGCCATCGATAGCTGTCCTCAATTCACATCTTTTGTGGCTGGAGACAGAGAAATGGAGCTATCGTGCAACCTTGAAAAGATGGAATTGAGAAATTGCACGAGTTTAGAAAAGCTTCCAAGCAAGATGTACAAATTAAGACATTTGAATATCACAAATTGTCCAAAAATCATGGGACTAATAGTTTCTCAAGATGACCCTAGTAGCAATAACTCGATATCTCAACTTGAATTTCTCAACATAAGTGAATGTGATTCTTTGATACCATTTCTATTTACTAAGGGTAGACTTGCTTCTCTAAAGAAGCTTGCTATTCAAAAGTGTGAGGGGGTGGAGTCCCTCGAAGAGATCATCGCAAAATCGCTACATGTTTTGGCTATAGATAGATGTGAGAATTTGGTGAGTCTACCACGCTGTCTTCACGTGCCCTCCCATCTCATTGGTTTAAAAATAAGTGACTGTCCAACATTGGAGATAGAGGACTTCCCTCCCCTTCCAATCACCCTAGTGGCACTTGAACTTATTTCAGTTCTTAAGATGAAGTCTCTACCAAAGGAGTGGCATCGTCTTACGTCCCTCCAATGGCTACGAATTTCGGGGAGTGAAAATATCAAATGCTTGCCCGAAGGAGGTTTGCCTCCCGATTTGCATTCGTTTTTTATTTGGGAGTGCAAGAATATGAAGCAACCAGTGAGAGAATGGGGCTTACTCATGCTCACGTCTCTCGAGAAACTGTCCATTGATGGAAAGTGCATGGGAGGGAAGGGAGACAAGGTGGGGTTTCCATTGGAGAAAGACGACGAGAATGCTTGGAGTCTTCTCTTTCCTTCCTCTCTTACCACTTTTTACATTACGAATATGAGTAACATGAAAAGACCATCAAATGGCCTTCACAACCATCTCTCCTCTCTCCAATGGTTATGGATTCAAAATTGCCCGAAGTTGAGGGACTTGCCAGAGGATGGCCTCCCTCCCTCCCTCCTATCATTGTATATAATTAAATGCGAGAATTTGAAAGATCGATGCTCAAAACACACCGGCGACTTCATTGGCCTCTCATCCAAGAGATCCCTTTCATCAAGATTGATGACGTTCAGATCCAATAAATTAACCCGTCCATGTACAGTCAGTTTTCTTAGGGTTTGGGTAAGTTTATTGTCTTGAAGGCTTCGGTTTACTGTGGAGATGCTCCGCATGTATATCCGGAAATCCAAGAAATCCTCGACATCCGCGTCGATTGGGTTCGCGTAGATCGGATGAAGTGGAATCGATCCACTTTCGCTTTCATTTGCTAACTGCCGCGATTCAATCCCTTCCATCGACGGACAGATTTCTAAGGGTTCAGGTAAGTCCTTTCTTCTTGAATGCTTCCATTTCGTGTTTCTGTTCTTCATTTCGATGCTTAAGAGGGTATTTGTTCAGGAACCAGTAAAGACTCTACTCAGTCATTTATGGGTCGAAGACATGGAAATATCTACCTCTTGGACGTGAAACCAGATGAATCGCAATGTCTAATCTCAATCCAAGACGAAGCGAACTTATGGCACAAAAAGCTTGGGCATATCAACGTGAAGCAGATAGCCAAAATCTCAGCAAAGAAGCTTGTTCGTGGTCTACCCAATTTATCATACCAAAAATCTGATCTATGTATGCCATGTATATTGAGAAAACAGGTAAGAAATTCCTTTAAACCAATAAATCAAGTTTCCACTAAACATGTATTGCAGCTCTTGCATATGAATCTCTTCGGACCAACAAGAACGCAGAGCATTGGAGGTAAGAAATATTGCCTAGTACTTGTGGATGACTACTCACGATTTACGTGGGTATATTTCTTGGCAAGTAAGTCTGAAACCTTCTTTTTGTTAGGGAAATCCCTTATGATGTTTTGAAGATGACAAAATAAATCAAAGGCTACTAATATGTTTGATGGTTAAGTAATAGACCATGCAGATTATAGAACATGTAAAGGATATTCTCAAAGTCGAAGACCGCCGGACTTCGTGTCAAAGTCGAAGACCGCGGACTCAAGACTCAAAGTCTGAAGATCACTGGACTCGGTACTCCGGACTCGGTACTCCGGACTCGAGACTTTACATCCAGATTCGATGAATCGTAACTCAAGCCCAATCATACAACGGCTAGTGATCTGGTTTGGATTCCACATCAAGATTGATTTGATTGATTCAATCTATTTGATTGGCGATTGGATCTTGAAGACAAGAACTTTCTATACGAAGAAGCTTTACTTATGGAAACCAAGATTTCGTTTGTATGGGCGATCGGAATCAATTTGGGATTCTACCTTTGTCACTCAACGGCTACCAAATCTTCTAGATACGAGCTGTCCAATGGGTATATTGGAAGACGATTCTCCGGGATGCTGTCCAACGGATAGTTTGGAAGTGGAGGAGTATTTAAGGAGATCATGGACCGATGAGCAAGTAAGAGAAACGGAGCGTAGAATTTATAATTCCAAAGTCTCGAGCAATCTTTGTTTATTCACTTGTCCTTGGAGAGCTTAAACGTTTGTGATCGTGAGAGAAATACCAAAGGAGTGACTTAGTGAGATAGTGTGATCTACTAAGTGTTTGCACTCGAAGTTGTAATCTCTTGTTGATTGCATAGTGGAATCCAGCCAAGAAGGCTGTTATCGTGGGAGAGTGGACGTAGGCTTGGATTAAGCCGAACCACTATAATTTCTGTGTTCTTATTCTCTTCCCTAACTCCTTTATTTGAAGTTTATTTTATTCCGCATATTCTTGCCAAGCTTTATTTTGTTAATACTAGCACTCTCAATTGGTATCAGAGCCAAGTGTTCGGTTTATAAAAGTGTTTTTACTTTTGAGCTAAAGATTCTTTATGGCTAGTATGTTGGCACCAGGATTTATGGAAGGGCAAAGCAACACAAGGCCACCATATTTTGATGGAAAGGAATATGACGTATGGAAGAACAAAATGAAAGCATTCCTAAGATCCAGAGATCTCTTACAATGGGATGTTGTGGAAAGAGGAATCAATCCCATTACTGCGTCTATATCAAATAAGAATGGCAAAGACAAAGAAAGCAAACCCCCCGCTCCTATGTCTCGGATGGAGATGTCCAAAAGAGAAGCGCTTGATGCGAAAGCAATTTATTCTTTATATTGCGCTTTATCTCTTGCTGAATATAATAGAATCTCTTCATGTGAAACAGCAAAAGAAGTTTGGGATAGACTTCATGTTACATATGAAGGGACCGATCGTGTAAAAGAGACAAAAGTAAACTTCCTGCTCGGCAAATATGAATCCTTCAAGATGAAGCAAGGAGAGTCGATTGGAGATATGTTCGATCGTTTTACTGAAATTGTAAACGGTTTGGCATATCAAGGTCATCCAATTTCTTCCCAAATGAAGGTCAACAAACTCTTGCGAGGTCT
The DNA here is from genome assembly GCA_014182575.1 of Eucalyptus decipiens. Classification (NCBI taxonomy): domain Eukaryota; kingdom Viridiplantae; phylum Streptophyta; class Magnoliopsida; order Myrtales; family Myrtaceae; genus Eucalyptus; species Eucalyptus decipiens. Next base: position 11,496,458 of record CM024610.1, on the reverse strand, counting down.
CTCAAAAGATTGGAACCATGTCAAGACTTCAATCCGGGAGACTCAGAGGATTATGCCACTCTCCGTTGATGAATTAATCGGCACTCTTCAATCCTATGAAGTGGAACAACTTAATGACGGAGATCCCGAAGGTAAGAAGTCCATTGCTTTAATATCTAATGCTGTTTTTGATGAAACAGACTCAGAAAATGACATGGACGATAAAGAACTTGCCTTTATGGTCAAGAAATTTAAAAAGCTGAGTAGAAAAGGAAGGAAATTCGATGGAAGAAGTCAATACAAGCATAATGGCCATAAAAGAATCATGAAAGAAGATGATGATCAAGAAAATATATGCTTGATGGCACATTCAAAATCTGAGTCTGATTCGGACACGGACTCGAATCAAAGTCGATTCAGACGCGGACTCGAGAATCAAAGTCGATTCGAGACGCAGGACTCGAGAATCAAAGTCTGACTCGGATACAGACTCAGAATCCGATGAGGAAATCGAGGTAAGCAATTCAAAAGTTCCTTTCAAAGTTTCAAAGTATATAGATGAACTTTGTTCAAATCTCAAATCTTCTCTTAAAAGGATTTTCGAACTAAAAAAGGAGAATTCTCGATTTAGGCATCAAGATCTTTCTCAAGTCTGGAGACCTATTAAGAAAAATTGGATAAAAGCAACATATTCTGCTAACTCTCATGGACCCAAGAAAAAATGGGTACCAAAGAAAAGATAAGTTATTTTTGCAGGATATAAAGAAGAAAGAAGAAAGAGGATTTGGTAAGGAATTTTTATTCTCAATTTGATTTGGGCAATAATTCTCATTATACTTGATATTCAATATATCTTTGGTTGATTGAGATTTTATAATGATCATATTTTGCTTTATGGAAGAAAGAATCATATGATTTGTTTTTGTGATTTGTGAGTTAAGATTTGATTTAGTACGTGTGATTATTTGAGATAATTCAGATTATTTGGTTTAATTTTATGCTCTCAAATTGTCATATTTTGCAAAGTAAAAATCTGATTCTACGTTATACTAATTTTGCAAGATATTTTTTTTGAGATATTCAAGGATTTTATTCTCTCTGATTTTATTGTCTATGACTAAGTGAGAATTTATTTTTCAAAATATCATTGTGCATTTATTATGATTTTGGACGATTGTTTATATCTTTTGTCATAAATATAAGATATTGCAATTTTTGCACGTGACAGAAATATTTATTTTCCTTTTGCAAAATGCATATCTGAAATTTATGCTCAAGGAAATCGCTTTGATCTCTAAAGATATTACTGCATATTCATGGATATTCTTGCTATATTCTTATAAGATTTATTATATCTAGCAAGTTTGATCCGCAAATCAAATGAAGATATTACGTGACATTTTTGCAAAGATTATTATCTGTTATATAAGAATTTGCAGGTCACAAAAGAATCTTCCATATGGATCTTGGAAAACTCGATCAGAAAACCATGAAGATTTTATTCTATCTTCTGGAGGGGAGAAACCGAATCCAAAAGAAAAGGAAAAGAATCGTGATCACCTCAAAAAGGCAACAAATTGAGGGGGAGCTTTGATCAATTATGGAAAAATCTTTTTGATTGATCGTGATCTTATTATGAATGAAAGGAAAGGTAAATGTGTCAGAATTTATCAAAAAAAATCTAGTTAGTGCATCTTTTATTACCTTTTGTCATGAATAAATCTTGTATTGATATTATCATTTTATTATGACAAAAATGGTACGTGCAAGTTATGATGCATCCGTGATTTTCATTTGATATTTCCTGATATATATGATCGAAGTGAGCTATATTGCATATCTTTAATATTCGATAAAAAAAAAAAAAGCTGATTTTTGGAGATTGTGATTCATGCAAGATATTGATTATCATTCTCTACGTGAATCCATTTTTATCGCTTTTTGATTATGACAAAAAGGGGGAGAATATATGAATATGCATATGTGCTGATTGGTTTGATATTATTGCATAATATTGAGCTGCGATTATTTTTCTATATATTCTTATGTTCAATCTATTTGTTATCTTCTGATATCCTTTGATTTAAAAGTATGTTTACAAATCTGCATATTCAGAGATTGTTTTGTCATCATCAAAAATGGGGAGATTGTTAGGGAAATCCCTTATGATGTTTTGAAGATGACAAAATAAATCAAATGCTACTAATATGTTTGATGGTTAAGTAATAGACCATGCATATTATAGAACATGTAAAGGATATTCTCAAAGTCGAAGACGCAGACTTCGTGTCAAAGTCCGAAGACTGCGGACTCAAGACTCAAAGTCTGAAGATCACCAGACTCAGTACTCCAGACTCAGACTTTACATCCAGATTCGATGAATCGTAACTCAAGCCCAATCATACAACGGCTAGTGATCTGGTTTGGATTCCACATCAAGATTGATTTGATTGATTCAATCTATTTGATTGGCGATTGGATCTTGAAGACAAGAACTTTCTATATGAAGAAGCTTTACTTATGGAAACCAAGATTTCGTTTGTATGGGCGATCGGAATCAATTTGGGATTCTACCTTTGTCACTCAACGGCTACCAAATCTTCTAGATACGAGCTGTCCAATGGGTATATTGGAAGACGATTCTCCGGGATGCTGTCCAACGGGTAGTTTGGAAGTGGAGGAGTATTTAAGGAGATCATGGACCGATGAGCAAGTAAGAGAAACGGAGCGTAGAATTTATAATTCCAAAGTCTGAGCAATCTTTGTTTATTCACTTGTCCTTGGAGAGCTTAAACGTTTGTGATCGTGAGAGAAATACCAAAGGAGTGACTTAGTGAGATAGTGTGATCTACTAAGTGTTTGCACTCGAAGTTGTAATCTCTTGTTGATTGCATAGTGGAATCCAGCCAAGAAGGCTGTTATCGTGGGAGAGTGGACGTAGGCTTGGATTAAGCCGAACCACTATAATTTCTGTGTTCTTATTCTCTTCCCTAACTCCTTTATTTGAAGTTTATTTTATTCCGCATATTCTTGCCAAGCTTTATTTTGTTAATACTAGCACTCTCACTTTTACTTTGAAAAATTTGCTAAGAAGGTTCAAAATGAAAAATGGTATGTTATTTCAAGTATAAAAACAGACCATGCAGGTGAATTTGAAAATCAAGATTTTGCCAAATTTTGTGAAGAATCCGGTTTTCAATATTTGTTCTCTTCTCCATATACTCCAGAGCAAAACGGAGTTGTGGAAAGGAAGAATAGATCTCTTCAAGAAATGGCTAGAACTCTTTTAATTGAAAGTAATATCTCTTTACGATTTTGGGCTGAAGCAATTTCAACATCATGTTATATTATCAATAGAGTTTTTCTAAGACCTATTCTAGAAAAAACCCCCTATGAATTATTTAAAGAAAAGAAGCCCATTGTTTCATATTTTCATGTATTTGGATGCAAATGTTTCATCTTGAAAAAAGCAAATGATCGAGTTGGTAAGTTTGAAGAAAAATCAGATGAAGGCATCTTCCTCGGATATTCAACCACAAGCAAGGCATACAGAGTCTACAATAAGAAAACTCAAACAGTGGAAGAATCAATGAATGTCAAATTCCAAGATTCTACACAAAGTGAATCCATTCAGACTCATCTCGAAGAGACTGAACCTGCTCTAGACTCTACAAAGTCTAAATCTCAAGAAGCAGCTCAGATCTTGAAGGACCAGCAACAAGTGACTGTTGAAGAATCTAGTGAAGGAAGTAACCATCAATCTGATAAATTAACCAGCAACTGGAAACATAAGTCCAGTCATCCCAAAGATCTTATTATTGGCGACATCTATGAAGGAATTCGCACAAGATCCAAAAGACGAGAAGAGTCTAGTGCTGTGGCACTTATTTCTGAAATAGAACCCAAGAGCATAGAAGAAGCTTTATCCGATGAAAGCTGGATTGAAGCTATGCAAGAAGAACTCATACAATTCAAAATTAATGATGTCTGAGAGCTGACTCCTAAACCAAAAGGCAAATCAATTATTGGAGCTAAATGGGTTTTCAAGAACAAGATGGATGAGAAATGAAAAGTCATAAGAAACAAGGCTAGACTCGTGGCCAAGGGATACACACAAGAAGAAGGGATCGACTATGACGAGACTTACGCACCAACAGCAAGGTTAGAAGCAATTCGTTTATTACTTGCATTTGCTTGTCATAAAAATTTTAGGTTATTCCAAATGGACGTCAAAAGTGCTTTCCTAAATGGATTTATCCATAAGGAAGTCTATGTGGAACAACCACCTGGGTTTGAAGACCCAAGGAAACCAGACTCAGTATTCAGACTCAAAAAGGCTCTATATGGCTTGAAACAAGCACCTCGAGCTTGGTACGACAGATTAAGTAAGTTTTTAATTCAAAATGGTTTTGTTAAAGGTAAAGTAGACACTACTCTTTTTATTAAAAGAGAAAGTAAAGTTTTTCTACTTGTTCAAATATATGTCGATGATATTATTTTTGGATCCTCTAATGAAAGTCTGTGCAAGAAATTCTCTAAGATTATGCAAGATGAATTTGAAATGAGCATGATGGGTGAGTTAACCTTCTTTCTTGGACTTCAAATAAAACAACTGGAGGAAGGAACTTTCATTCATCAAGAAAAGTATGCAAATGATATTGTTAAAAAGTTTGGATTGGGCAATTGCAAAACGGCTGATATACCAATGTCAAGTTCCTTGAAAATAGACAAAGATGAAGGAGGAAAGAAAGTTGATCAAAAGCTGTACAAGAGTATCATTGGATCACTTCTTTATTTTACTGCTTCTAGACCTGACATTTTGTTTAGTGTTTGCATTTGTGCCAGATTTCAATCAGACCCAAAAGAATCTCATTTAAATGCTGCAAAGCGTATTATCAAATACATCTCATCAACTTCAAGCTTTGGTCTTTGGTATCCAAAAAGGGGAGACTTTACTCTCCTTGGATATTCAGACGCAGACCTTGCTGGATGCAGAGTCGACAGAAAGAGCACCTCGGGTACCTATCAACTACTTGGAGGCCGGACAGTATCTTGGTTTTCAAGAAAGCAAAGTACAATAGCTCTCTCTACAGCAGAAGCGGAGTACATAGCTCTCGAAAGTTGTTGTTCACAAATTATGTGGATAAAACAATAGCTAAGAGACTTTGGAATTGAAGACTCATGCACAGAGATTAATTGCGACAATACCAGCGCTATCAATCTCACCAAAAATCCGATTCTCCACTCAAGAGCGAAGCATATAGAGATTCGACATCACTTTATTAGAGACCATGTTCAAAATGGAGATGTTTCGATTCAATATGTTGATTCAAAGAACCAACTGGCGGATATATTCACAAAGCCTTTGGAGAAAAATCAGTTCGAAACCATCCGTTTCAGACTCAACATTTTAAGGTATGAGAAGATCAAAGTCTAAAGACTTTCAGACTCAGACATACAAGACTTTAACTGTAAGTTAGTCTTGGTACGACCATCAGACTGTAAGTTAGTCTTTCTCTCTCTCAAATCTTATCTTGAAAAGGTACGATTGGTAACCATGTTTTATTGCTATCTTTAATCGGCGTAATTATTGCATCGTTTCCTTTTCCAAAAAGAAGTTATTTTTGAAATAACTATTTTCTCGGAAAAAGGTTAGTTATTTTTAAAAAGGCATCTTTTTACCTTCCTTTGTGACGGTTCGTTTATCTTTCCTTTTAACCGATCGAGCACTGTTGATTCCTCTTCACTTTACTCTTGAAAACCCTAGAAAGCATCGATCTCCCATTCTCGTTTTTTTCCTTTGTTTAATCTTCAAAAAGTTGTCATCTTTCTTGGGAAAGTCAAGCAAGGAATCTTCCAAAAACTGAAAAAGATGTCATCTTCAAGAAAGTCTTCGAGAATCGCAAGTAGGGGACCACGACGAATGAATGAGGGACCTACGCACTTTGATCTTACTGAAGAAGAAGTGTCTCCAGAACAGCAACCAAGCCCACAACATTCTCAGCAGCGTCATTCTCCTCCATCTAGTCCTCAAGGCGTTGATCATTAACAGCAAAAAGAAATCATTGAGGATGCAGATCCGGTAAGAGTTCAAAAGCCCGCTTATATTTATAAGCTGTATCGTGCCTTAAAAGGAATTCGTACTCCCTTGAACTATATCGATGATTTTCTCAAAGACAAAGGATATGTGAACGAATATATCTTTTTGCGAAAAATGGAAAGTTTGGGAATTGCTCGTAAAGGGGTGGCTGAGGAAACCCTTGCGAATATCCCAAGTGATCCTCGTGATTGGGGACCGAATCCTGTAGATGGGAATGATGATGACAAGTTGTACAGTCAATTTCAACCGAGAATGGGTGTTGCGGTTGAAAGTCGAGGAAAAATGGGAGATTTGTTCAGATCGAAGGAACAAAAGGATTTGTACTCGAAATTGCTGAAGCGTGGGATAATAAACCCTAGAAGTGTGGATTTTGACTTTCTGGATGTTGTGAATGTGAACCTAAGGGAGAAGTTCGGTTATCTTCAACTTGAGAAGTTTTGCTCCGACATTACAGAGGCCTATCCTGAACTAACCGCATATTTCTATTCAAATCTTAGCTTTTTGGATGCGAATAGATTTTCTTTCAGTGTCAAAGATCAGGATTATGTTGTGGATATGAATATGCTGGCAGATGTGTTAGGAGTTGAGAGAGGAGGATATCAACCAATAAAAGTTTCCATTGCTCAGGCCACACTGGAACTTGTGAAGGATAGGAGAATAGAGGAGAAGATCACCTACTTAAGGATGAGTGCATTCAACATCTTGCTTCACAAGATTGTGATCAATTGCCTCTGATCGAAATCAACCTCTAAGAATGATGTTTCAAGTTCAGAGGCAAAGTTGATGTATGCCATCCTCACTGGGAAAAGGTTTTCTCTCCCTTACACTATCATGTTCCACATGTATAAAGTGATGATGAAGGACAGAGGTCAACTCCCTTACCCAAGCCTTGTGACGAAGTTATTTAGACATCTGAATATTCAGCCTCCGCAAATCTTTTGTGTCCGATCGTGCGATCATATGGTGGTAGGACTGAAGATGGTAAGCAAAATGCATTTGAAAGAACTGAACAAGGAGTTGGAGAAATTCAAGGAGAAGACTCCAGTCAAAGCTCATCAAACTTCTTCAAAAAGGAAAGGAAAAGAGCCTTTGGTTGCTTCAAAACCAAAAAGGAGAGCTCTTATTGTGGAAGATGAAGAAGATGATGATCTTACCATCTCTGCCATAGCTTTGAAAACGCTAAGTCGTACTGTTCCAGAGTCAATGGAACATCGTGAGACAGAAGAAAAGGAAGAAGAAGAAGAAGAAGAAGAAGAAGAAGAAGAAGAAGAAGAAAGAGAAGGCCAAGAGGAAAGAGAAGGTCAAGAAAAAGAGAAAGAAGAAGAAGAAAGAGAAGAACAAGAGAAAGAAGCAGAGGAGGAATGACCTGAGGAAGAAAGAAGAAAAGAAGGAGAACCTGAGGAACACTCTTCTCCACCTGTAGGCATGAAAACAGGGGGAGATCAAGAGAAAGGAGAGAAGTCCTCATATCCTGATGCAAGTGAAGGAGTCAGTCGCTCTCTTGCAGACCCAGAAGATGTCTATGCATCTCAATTTCCAAAAGAAGGTCATGAAGTTTCATCGCCAAACCTGTAATATTATTATGATATGCCATCATCTGCAGAACGTGCTGAAGCTAGTACGCAGACCGAAAATTCGATTGATTTTCGCAGGATCATGGATATTCTCTTGGAAATGCGAGGTCAAATTTATGCCTTGGGATGTGAGGTTCAAAACTTGCAAAATGCGGGTCAAGTTTCTTCATGTTCATTGAATGATAAAATTCAAGCCCTCTCTATTCAGATTCAGGCCAATGCCAAGGGTGAGGAGATCGCGCAACTAAAGGAAGACTTGAAAAGGCTGGAAGGGATCGTTCAGTCTATGGGAGATTTCCAGCTTTTCCGCGTTCCCAAGCAATCTTGACTTCATTCTATTTTCATCTCAACCTTTTTAATGCTGACAAAAAGGGGGAGAGATGCAAGATTTGAACAATTTGACTTGTAAATCGTGTGGTTGGTTAGACTGTGTGATTACAGTTTGTTTGATTTTGTTGGATTGTTTTGATCTGTTTGACTTTGTTTTTGTGTCTGGATGAGAGCTGAACTAGACTTGGACTTGACTTCTTTTATTAACTATCATTGGTATCTTATGGATGGCTTTATCACGTATTAGACTAACCTATTTTATGTGGTTGCAGATTTTAGTATTAATCATTTAGCCATAAGATATGCATATGTGTTTGAGAAATGTTTTGCAGGTCAAAGTTGTCCAAATTGGCAGGAAAGTTTTGTCATCATCAAAAAGTGGGAGATTGTTGGAGAAATCTTCTTGAAGTGTTTTGAAGTTGACAAAACGTTTCCATCAGTCTAGTCTGAAGGTTTGCAGACTCAACTACTTAAAGTCTGAAGACCTCCGGATAGCCAGACTCAAGACTCAAAGTCTATCCTCATTGACAGTCTCTAGTCCGTTGAAGAAAGGTTATCTAGAACTGGATGTTTCGTTAATGATTCAACCTTATCAACTGGAGAAGATCTCGTGGCTGGAAAAGACTTAACGGAATCCTTTGATTGATCGAGATTGATTCGATGATTGAAGATTCGATAATTGCCTAAATATTCTTGGAAGGTTCTACTTATGGAAACCGAGATCCTGATTGTATGGGCGAACAGGATTGATGGGCTATCGACACGTTCCTTTAATAGCTCGAACAATCTTCCTAATTGATTCCGTCCAACGGGTAGATTGGAGGAATTCCTTTGGTAAGTGCTAACGGGTATGATGGCATAAAGGAGTATATAAGGAAGACGTTCTTAGTTGTTCGAAGAGTGTACGATAGAAAAATTTCAAAGTCTGAAGCTCCTTGTTGTTTAGACAATTACTTTGAGTGATAAACATTATATTCAAAAGAGAGTATATATTTGTGAGAAACCTTGAGGAGGTGTGGAAGAACATCTACACTGTGGAATCAAAGGGAAGCTGTGCTGTAATTACTCTTTTGATCATAGTGAAATCCAGCCGGTGGACTGTCAGTGCGGAAGAGTGGACGTAGGCTTGGAATAAGCCGAACCACTATAAACCATGTGTTCAATTTTCTCTCCCTTACTCTCTTTAATTTGATCGTACTTCATTTTCATTAATCATAGTAAACTTCCTTTCTATCGTTTGCCAAAGAATCGCTTCCGTATCTCGTTAAATTGTTTGTGCACCTATTCACCCCCCTCTAGGTGCTTATACTAGCTATCTCAGGTTTTTGGTTTTGAAGGCATCATTTTTATTCTGCTCCCCCAATTTGATGCGTAATACACACTAATATATTCCCATGGAGGTGTTTCCAGTTACCTTGTCATTGTCTTGCACTAATTGAACTTATCGAATCTGGTCTTTACATCGAAAATACAATAGAACCATTCGGTAATCACAGCTACATGTGGAGCCTACGTCGTCATACATCTAACTTATAATGGAATGGAAACCAATGTGATTGTTCCAACTTGCAAAATATTGGAACAGAATAGTTATGCTAGCCTGAATTACATAAATTTATAATACCAAGGATAGATGAGTATGATTTTGTGTATTAATTGTCCCCAACTGTAGGATTTGGATGCAGTTGAGGCACTCATTCAAGGTTTGGTCTTGTTTCAAGGAGGAATTCTAATGGTGAGATTGATTTTTCTTGCTAACAAACTTTAATTTGACCAATGATGGATCATCTTTATAGCTAACAGCCATCTTTTCACCTTGATTTGCAGGTTAGTCATGATGAGCATCTAATATCTGGACGTGTGGACGAGCTATGGGTGATTTCTCAAGGCAAGGTGGCGCCTTTCCATGGGAATTTTCAGGATCATAAGAAGATACTTCAGTCCTCATTGAATCAAGCGAGTTTAGCTCTATCATCAACTGAGAGTGTTTCAACGGGATCACATCACATCACCTTACAAAACATAAAATGAGGCTTTGTTACAAAGAGAAAGCAAAAAAGGATGAAGAGAGGATTGCTGCTGATATACAGGATGTACTCACAGCTACGGCGGCCCTCGTTTGTCATTTTGATTAGGACTCATGGAAGGACGAGTCTTAAGTTTTTGACATTGAATATGCAGTATCATTTGCCAGCAGCTTAAAAAACTGAGTTTGGATTGCAGTCCTAGTAATAATTTATGACCCTTTGCCCATTTTTATCTTAGCAACAGTTCGTTTGTTGTGCCCTCGGAAGTTTGACACGAAGTGCTTTTTATTTTGAGTTAATATTAACTTTCATTTTCTTCTTTTTTGTCCTTTTTTTTAATCCTAAACTCTTGAAACTTTCACACAAATTCACAATGTTGACATATGAATTCACATATTCATTTTCCATTTTTTTCTTAAATTTTGGATAAGGTTGTTAATTTTGACATGAAAAGAAAAGTTTCTTTTACTTGAACTTAATTCTACACGACCGAGTTCTTCGATTTGCCGGAGCAACCTTGGGGATAATTCTTTTATCTGTGCTACATATTATATTCTTTTATTCTTTTACAACATACCACCTTTGTATTTCTTTGCATTTTCCCAGCATCTTTTTCCTTGTGCCCTTAGCTCATTTGCTTAGTTGTTTTGCGAGATACCATGGTGATCTGTATTGGCAAAATCTCTTGGGAGGATCACGTGCGAACGTTGCTGAGGTCAGATTAATATAGTCAATTATATGTCTTTTTTCCAAATTAATAAACATGAAAAACAAGCTTTTAATACCACCGCCTACGGTGGCCCAGTTGGATAAGGCTCCCATGACCCTATGCGAAGAGGGGAGGAGTTCGAATCCCGCTGGCCGCACAGGATCTTAAGCATGACATCGGGGTGGTGGGTCCTCTGCTAGCGTCACCCCGGGTTTGCCTCGCCGACTGCTGGCTGTACGGGGGTTCCTGGGTCACCAAAAAAAAAAAAAAAGCTTTTAATTATCATTTGGTGCACTGATACGTTCTGAATTATCTTCTAGTGAATATGATCTAAATAAGAATAATCTCTTTCGACATGCGGTCAATATTCAAAATAAGAAGCTTTCTTTCTTCGGTTATTGTATGGATATTTGACTGTTACCCTCTCGTGGCAGGATTGTTTCTTTGTTGTGGATGACATCTTCTCGCTTGTCTCAAGGACACCCGAGAGGGTGTTGCTCTTCTCAAGCGAAATATGGATTGAGGAGACCACCAATGAAGTCATTACCATCATAGAAGCTTATAGAACTCGAGAGATCGGAGGCCTTACGCTGCGATCAAGTTATGAAAGACACCACTTTGGAAAGTTTGCGTTTGAGCTCTTGGATGGTCCTACGGAAACCACTTTTCTGGCGCTTTGTAAGTAATAATAATTTTCATGGTTTCATTCTGGGGATATCTCTCTCTATCTCTCCCTCCATATGCGATCTATCTCATCCTTTATGTCCTCTTAATCGTGCGGGATGTTGGTGGAAGTGTCCCTTTCTTCGGGGAAGTGATTCTGAAGGCAATCTTTTCCCTCGGAGGATGCAGAAGTTGTGAAGAAGAGTGTGGGAAACTGTTGCGCCATTCCCTAAAGGTAATTATCTTCACGGATCATAAATGCAGCGTCACCGGAGTTTACTCCAAGCATTGGAACATGAAAAGTAAGGATGGATGAGCTCACGATAGGAGAATGTTATGTTGTTGGGCAACATTGTGTTGGAAAAATTGGTTCCAAACCTAAATTTATAATCTAAAGTGGTGTTCTTTACTGTATGCATGTTTTGAAATGTGCATTTTAACCTACAATGTTGCTCTTCCAATGTTTTTCGAGCGCCAAATTGTCACCTTTTAACATTGCCTTCTTTTTTGAACTCGGGATGCTTCTTCATCAGCTCACGGAGGTTTGCGGAGTTATAGCACCCACCAAATAAGGTGACACCGGTTCACAGGGTGGATAGCTTGGGCCAAGTGCACGGTGCCACATTCGAAGCGGTGCGAGACTAAGGAGGAGTCTTAACATACCTAGAGTTGGGAGGGCTGCGAACCGGGTCCTTGCACTACTTAGTCGCATGGTTTGTGGCCTGTTTTTGGCCAGGCCATTAGCTATTTAATGGCCTTCCGTTGCCTATGAGTCTATGACCCAGTCACCCTTTCTCATACATTGACAATTTTCAGCTCTAATGGTCGGTTGCTCCATGTTGAGAGTTTGAGATGACGTTGTTTTATGCAGCTGCATTTGTTGCTTATAATCATGCAGAGTTCATTCAATGTAATGTTTTTTCACTTAGATGTCTATTATGTAATTGTAATCTACCAGTAATGCTTAGAAAAATTCTTGATATACACTTCTTTTTGTTTAATTCCTCTGCACAAAATTTGAGGTATCTCAAGACCCTTTTTGCAGCAACCAAATGTAACTGACTAGGACTACTCATGAACCTAGATAGAACACTCACATCAAATAGAATATCTAGTCTAGTTGCTATAAGATACATGAGACATCCAATCAAGTTTCTATACATAGAAGCATCTACTTTGCATTTGTTCCATTATTCTTCCACAACTTCTCCTTAGTAGCCATAGGAGTGCTTACACTTTTACAATCTTCCATCTGAAACTTCTTCAGAATTTCTTTCATGTGTTTTTTCTAGTAGATGAAGATCTCATATAAAGCTTGTTTGACTTCCTGACTCAGAAAATAAGCAATCTTTCCCAAGTCTGACATCTCAAAACCTACAAATAGACCTTGCTTCACCCTCTCTATCAGTTCCACATCATTCCCCATCACCAATAAATCATTTACATAGAGTGACAGAATTACAACATTGTGATTCACCCTCTTGACATAAAGAGTGAACTCACCCAAGCTTCTTACAAAGCCAAAATCCTGCAAATATCGGTCTATCTTATCATACCAAGCTCTTGAAGCCTACTTCAGTCCATATAGAGCTTTCCTCAATCTGTATGCCTTCTCTTCTTGCCCTTTGATACTGAAGCCTTCGGGTTGTTCAACAAAAATCTCCTCCTTGAGCTCCTCATTCAGAAATGCAGACTTGACATCTAACTGAAATATATGCTACCCCTTCTCTGCTACAACAGCTAATAGTAGCCCGATTATATCAAGCCTTGCAACATGAGCAAATGTCTTAGAATAGTCTGCTCTCCATATTTGAGCATAGCCTTTCACAACCAGTCTGGCTTTGTGTTTATTGATAGAAACATCAGGATTAAGTTTTGTTTTGAACACCCACTTAACCCCAATCACATTCTTATCAAATGGTCTGCCAACAAGCTCCCATGTGTGGTTTTTCTTAATCATTGCAAACTCCTCTTGCATTGCTGCAATCCACCTCTAATCCTCCTTAGCTTCCACAAAGTTAGATGGTTCAAGCACTGCTACATTGCTTCTTTCATAGATTTTAGCAAGTGACCTTGTGCCTCTTACTGGCAAATCATCCATACTATCTTCCAATCCATCCACAACTTCATCAACCTCTACAATTTTTGCAAGTTGTTGTTTTGCAGATTGCTGTTGTCATGCATTCTTTTCTTCCATCCAATTCCACTCATTTTCCTTTAGAAAAACAACATCTTTGCTCACAGTCACCTTCCTTATCATAGGCTAAAAAATCCTATAAGCCTTTGATTAGAGACTATACCCAATGAAGACTCCAAACTTAGCTCTTTGATCTAGCTTGTTCCTCTTAACTTGAGGAACATGAGTATAACACAAACACCCAAAACCTTCAAATTATTCACAGAAGGTCTAACTTTCCAAAGGTGTTTAACAAGAACACTGCAGTATTAGCTATCTCAGCCAAGAACTTCTTAGGTAACATCTTCTCTAGCATCATACATTTGGCCATCTGTCGCGACCTAATTTTCGGGTGTGAACCACTTATGATTTGGCTAATGGATTGTTAAACCTAGACTTAACTCGGGCTCTCCCAAGCCCATACCAATTTGCGACTTAGGTTTAAATTTTTAACATGTAAATGATTTTTAGCCACTAATCTATCTTTTGGTGGGTCGATTAGAAACCCAAGTAAAGTAATGAGAGTTTTACTTACTCCTACGAACCAGAGACTATGAGTACGGGGACTTGGTTATACTAGATTTCTCTAATGCCCTTTCGGTATCGTTTCTTTTATTTAAAAAAAAAAATGTTTTTGCAAGCAGCTTTGATTAATTTTAAATCTATTTCCCTAATATGTGAGGCGATGATGCGGGTGTGCAAACCACGAATTTAACACCCAAGTAAAACAGTAAATAAATTGTAGGACTTACCTCATAGCAATGAAAGATCTGCATTGTTAGATTAGAATTCACATCAACAGTCATAGATATGATTTCTAATTAACACACAATTTTTTTTTCACTTATTTAATGATAATCATGCAATATACGATGCAATGTTAACTAAATGACCTAATTCTAATGACATGTAATTTCTAATTGAATAGACCTAGCAACAACTACTCTATGACATGCATTTCAATAAATCTAATCCTAATGACGTGCATATGACATTTTTCTTCTTCTTCTTTTTCTTTTCTCTTTCCTAAAAGAATGCAATTTGTCCTAGAGAATAAAACTAATTTATTCTAAGCCATTTTTGTATTTTTTTAATGAAATTCAAAATTAGGTAAAATGTGAAAATTACCTAGCTAGATTAAGATCTTATTCAATTTATATTAGGAATTAGATTGAGCCAAATCCTAATTTAAACTAAAATATTATCTTAACCCAAATAATCCTAAAATGCAATCTATCTAAAAAATCTATCTAAACTTAAGATTAGTTAGAAAGTAAAATTAAACATACAATCTTACCCCGATATGCAATAACATCCAAAAGATACCCTAATTCTATATGACATATGCATGATATTTTTTAATTTTTAATTTTTTCCTCATTTTTTAATTTTCGAAATTAATAATTATCAAATAATTAAACATGCAATTTAAACTAGTGAAACAAAAATCTAACATCCTAAATTTATGATTTTGGTATTTTTTTATTTAAGAAATTGAAATAAATAAATTTCTTATTCTAGACATGCAAAATAACCTAAAACAAGTAATATCCTAACATGCATCTAATCTAACTCAAAAAATTTTCCTTTTACGAGAGCAAACAAATAAAGGCATCAAGAGCAACACGGCAACAAATCAAGCAAGATATCATCCATGTCCATTTAATTTTGGGAAATAAATTGACGAATTGTATCTCATGCATGAGATCAGATTGGCCAATTTTTAAATAAAATCACAAATTATATCTCGAGCGTGAGATTGGATTAGTGATTTTTCCGTACCATTGCAGGTCGTATTTCAAGCATGAAATTGGACCGTCAATCATATGTACATTGCGAAATTAGGAAAATTTCCTAATTTATGAGGGATCAAGAAATCTCTTGGATATGGCAATATTGATCAAATATTCCAACAACATCACAATTCTACAGATTGGGCAACAATAATGAATTAATCAAAATTCCTACATGATTCACAGTATCATGGGGATAATGCTTCCAAGTTATAACGCGTTGGATGGTGGCTGGATAGGATCATAAACCACGGTACAATGGCACCTTCGACAGGAACCCATAACCTTCAGGGAGACTTGCCGAGGATGCTGGATGCTCGTTAGCTGATGCTTGGGATTGGAAGACCGTGTTGCATTCAGCAGTGGATCGTCACAATGGGCTCTAATTCAAATATCAGCTCTCAAATTCGGCCTTGTGAACCACAATCAATGGGTGGTACATCGGTAGTGGTTTAGCTTGCGATGAATAACGATGATGGATGTCCACCGTCGATGGATTCTGGCTCCAGGAATTTGGTACTTCTCAACAAAATTAAAGAAATCTGCAAATAATCCAAATTGGACCCAACGAATTTTGCTGACTTCGTTGGACCCAAGAAAGAGGAAAGCAAAGCAAACTCGACCAGCAGTGGATTCAGAATTGGTCGAGTATTATCGAGCCTCGGCAGTGACACAAACGATTGCGAGTGGATCAGCGGACCAAGACGTGTCGCCGGGTAGCAGGTGAGTGATCGGCACCGTACGAAGGGCGGCTCGTTGTGATGGATCAGCAACAACGTCGTTGGGAGGGTGACCCACGTCAAGTCTCGAGTTGTGTTTGGCAACGTCCCCGCCAAGGGTCGGATGAGACCTTCCCTCTCTATCTCTCTAATCCTCTCGTGTGTGTAGTATGCATGGGAAGACTCTAGTTGCCAACCAGAAGAATTCCCCTTTTTTGTCTGCGAAAGGTCCCTTTTATAGGGAGAGGGTTCGAACTCATCAGAAAGAAAAACATATTTCATTTCCTCTTCTGGACACTTGAAATCTTCCTTGACAGCACGCAATTTCTTGCCTTAAAACAGGAATATATTCACTAAATATATGACCCACGTCTACCAATCCTCTCTTTGTATCATTTTTTCATGTAGAAATATCCAAAGAGATGATATTTGCAGACATTCCTTCCTCACGAACAATAACATTGTCAAAAGGATATATTACCAGAATAATGAGATCAAATATATACCCCACACGAGGCATTATCCTTTTATCAAAATCCCATCTTGCCCCTTTTTTTCCTTTAGCAGAGATATTCGGTCAAATCTTTGGATGACTTGACCGAATTTTCAATGGCTAAACATATATTCTCTAGGGACAAGCCATTCAAGTGTAGTGATGTTGCTCCTGCTTATTTTCGTTAGACAAGATATTTCTTTCATTCTCTCATATTGATAAAATCGATATCAACGTGATTCCCATTCATCGGCTTGTCCGAACTCGCAGTCTCAATAAAACTCAAGGCCAATAAGTTAAGTCCATCTGTTATTGGTCCAATGCAAATGCAGTAAAAATAAATAATATCAACTAAATAAATGCACCTAAAATTATATGTTATGTATTCTAATTTTTTCAGGGATAAAATTAATCCCTAATTTTTAATTTTTAATAAATAAATAACTGAGACACCAAAATTTAGGTGTCAACACCATCCCTATAATGCTTCTATTTTTCCTCTCACTGACCCCATTCTGTTAAGATGAATAGCGAGCAGTGAACTGTTGCACAATACCTGCTTGCTCACAGTTTGACTTAAACTTGTGAGCACTATACGCAAAACCATTATTAGACCTAGGCATTTTAATTTTCTTCCCACTTTGATTCTCAACTAAGGCTTTGAACTTTACAAACACATTGGCAACTTCAGACTTGGCTTGCAGAAAATAAATCCAGCTCATCCTAGTCATATCATTTGTGAAAGTAATGAAATACCTACTACCACTGAGAAATGACTCAGACATAGGTCCATATAAGTCCGTGTAGGCTAATTGCAGCTTCTCACATGCTCTCCAGCCTCTTTCTTCGAAAAGAAATCTAGCTTGCTTGCCAATAAGACAAGTTCTGTACTATAAAAATTCCTCCTTCAAACTTGGCAAGTCATCTACTAAGCTATTCCTCTACATAAACAACATGTTCTTCCTGTGAACATGCCCAAGCCTTTTATGCCATAGCTTTGCATTTTCTTCTTTGCACTTTAAAGCCATTTGTTGCATTTCTTGTGGCTTGAACATGAAGCTCTTGTCTCTCATTGGCATTCTTAGCACTTGTTTGCTATCTACATTATCAATAAGGCATTCATTCCCTTTAAACTTCACCTTATAGCCATTCTCAACTAATTGACCAACACTTAATAGATTCTGGTCAACTTTTGGCACAAAGAGAACATCACTGATTAGCTTCACCTCCTGATTTCCTTCAATAGCCACCATACCCTTCCCTTGCACTTCGATATACTGTCTATTGCCAATTCTAACTTTGGACCTGACTGACCTGTCTATACTCCTAAACAGCTTCAAATTGCCAGTCATATGATTGGTATAGCTAGCATCCACCAGCCATGCTTCATCCTCAACAGAAGAGCCAGAATAGGAAGCTACAAACAAGTGTTCTTCCTTAGTCTCATTCACTGCTATTTGTGCTTCTCCTGATTGCTGGTGATTGTTCTCTTTGTAGATAGCTTCCATGTGGCCAACCTTGTGACATCTTCTGCACTTAGCATTAGGCTTCCTCCAGCATCTAAAGGACTGATGATTAGTTCCACCATAGTGTTGACAAGGCTTCTTGTTCTTCTTCCATTTGCCAGACCCACTGGAACTTCCTTCTTTTGCTACAAACTTGGAGTCACCTGCATTTCCTTTGAACCGATTCCATTTCTTCCCTTTGCCTCCATTATTGGACATCACTTTAGCTTGTAGTGCACCCTCTACAAACTCTTCTCTTCTCATCAATCTTCGATGTTCCTGTGCCTATAGGGCACTTAACAATTTTGCAAGCTTTATGTCAGCTAACTCTTTTGTATTTTCCAGAGAAGCTATGGTGGCTTCAAACTTCTTTGGATGAGACACCAGGATCTTCTGAACTAGCCTTTCATCCTTCAAGTCAGTCCCTAAGACTCTGATTTTTTCAACTATCTCAATCAGCCTATTAGAATATTCATTCACTGACTCCGAATCCTTCATTTGCCGTCTCTCAAACTCCCTCAAGAAATTTAGCACCTTCATGCTCATTATCTTCTCATCTCCCTCATATTCATCTTTCAAGAAATCCCATATTGCCTTTGCAGAATCACATCTCATGATCCTTATGAAGATAGGGGGTGAGATAGCAGCATACAGGCAAGACTTTGCTTGTCCTTTCTTGTGATTCTCTCTTTATGGTACTTTATTTGATTCAAGGTTGGATTGTTTGGAAGTGGAGCAACCTCATAATCATTCTTCACAGCCTCCCATAGATCATGACCCTCCAAGAATGCTGTCATCTTGATAGTCTAAGCTTGATAATTTTCCCCAATAAAGACTAGAGTAGCCATTATAGAGAATCCACGCGATCTTGCCTCCATTAGCTTTTTCTTTGCAGATTGGAAGCAGTCTTCACTCACTTACCCTCACTTCACAGTCACTTAAGATACCACAGAGGCTTTGATACCACTATTATTGCTGAAATAATCAACTAATACTCACGAACTTCTAGTTACGTTGAGAGGGAAGGAATCAAAAAGAACATTGAACTTCATTCATTCTTAAAAATAAAATAAATAAAAAAGCTGTTAAGTACAAGTTAAATAAGAACCTCTTTGGAACCGCACACAAACGTACAAAACAGACTTGTTCCACTTCCTAGAAAATAGCTAACAAACCAACTACCTAACAAACAAACTTGATTGAATAATAAGAAACTAAAATGACAAATTATCAGCAGCAGCACTGAGACAGCTCCAATAATAACCTCTTCAAAGCAATCCGCCAGGCGACGTTCGCCCTTGTCATGTTACCTGCGAACTACGCTGACTCCAGCCACTGCCTGGACGACCTGGTCGAGATCCTCCTTCGCAGAGGGAATACCAAGTACCCTAGCCTCATGGTTATTCCCCTCTTTCATGGCATGGACCTGGCCAAGGTTCCAAAGTCGAGGCAAAAAGGCAAAATCAAGCAAGCTCTAAACGGCTTACCTCCGAACAAGAGAGATGTGAAGGAGAAAGAATGGAGGCGTGCCCTAGCAAAGGTTGAGGGATTCCGGGTTACGATTTGAATAAAGACGCCAATGGGTACGTACCTGTGATTCTTACTCCATGTCGAAGCCTAGTATCGCAATCTGTGATTTTCCTTTTTTGCTGTTATTCCTTTGGCGAGTCTGCTTTATAGATGGAATCTTTGTTTGATCGACAGAATTGGTTTTCTTAAGGGAACGGAACAACTCTTTCAACTTTCCTTTAAAAAAAAAAAAAAATGAAAAACAACACTGTTTGCTAGAGAAACGCGTTCTGTTGCAATCAGAAACCTTAATTTTAAGTTTTTATGTTTAGTGACGTGTCGAACAAAATGTAGGTGTCAACAAGATTTTGATAACTTGTCCATTTCTTATCTTATTGTCTCTCGAATCATGCCCGATGCCGAACCATCAGTAGCCGCAACTATAGTTATATACGAATCTCCTTCAGACATGTGGCCCGATCACCTAGCGGAGCTTGGCGTGCCTTATCGGCCAAGGGCCGCCCATGAAAGCCGCTTTTTGGTGTCGACACTATCAAATCTTATTAATAGTCAAACCGAAGTTCTCTTCCGCATCTATATAGCTTTTTTAAATAAAATTGGCTCATTGCATCAATCCACTAGAATTAAATAGAAGTAGTGATCAAAAGAGATATCGCTGGTTTGAAGTGATAGGACTAATTGCACGCACTAATCTCCAACCCACATCAAAGGTTATGAGGGTGTCTTCAATGATTCTAGAAGCATGTCTCCCTTATGATTCTGGCTAAGAACGATATCCCCCTTATCTACCCCGTCACTAGGACCCACTATTGCTTCAGATTGTCCCTACGTTAATCCCATCTTTGTATTGCTGTATTAGCAACTACTGTCGTTCTTGCCTCGTGCATTATAGGAATACTATTATAGTACGGGTCATATATGATTCTACTTTTAAGCGGAGTACAGGAGAGGGTATATTGTATAATTACTATGCACCTAAACTATTGCAAGTTTATACAATATAACTTCATATAAGGATCTTTTTGGATTTACATAACAAAACACGTAGTCATTCATGAGTAGACCGACGATGATGCCATGCAATATATCATTATCATATAAGATGTTTTTCTTAGAGTATTTATTTGATGAAACGATTTGATCGCATAAGAAATCAGAATTACATCTAAAGTTTGTGATTTAATTAGCAAATACGGAATACATATCAAGTGATTAAGCACTGACGATGGAAGAGAAAAATTTCAACGGTGGAGAAGAAGAAGGGAAGAGGGAACGGAGAAGAAAATAAGAAGAAAGTGAGTGTACAAAAGGAAGTGGACTTGTTTGTTGATGAAAGCGAGTGTACAGGAGGAAATGGACTTGTTTGTTGATGGAATGCAGACCCCAGAATCACGCGGACAAAGTGGAGGCGAAGTGCAGATAGTGGAGAAGGAAAGATCAATGTGAAAGAAGATTCTTTGAATTCTTTATGTGATTAAAGGGAGCTCTCGAATGGGGATGGCCATCTGCCGTTCCACTAATAGTGGAACCTAAGTTTGGGTCCGCCTCTTTAATTTCTCGACTTCCATCCATTTGTTGAGTTGACTGACTTGGGCTTCTCTATAAGACTAGGCAACTTCAAGTCTCAAATCAAAAAATAATCGTCCAGTCTTTTTCCAATATTTTTACATTGCGCCTCCTCCACACCCCCACGAACCAGTTCTCTACCAATTTCTCTTTGTCCAAAGACAAACAGAGGCATGATTAATGCTCTCTCTCTATGAATATCTGTCAAGTGTTGCTATTCATTCAGGTTTTATTTCTGGCTATGACAAGCAATGTAGAGCCGGATAAGCAGCAGTGCGTTCCTTCATCTAGCGGTGATATTCGCAATATAAGCTATCCATTTCGACTAACAAGTGACCCGAAAGAGTGTGTTAACTCAGAAATGGAGCTTGTTAAGATAATTGCATTATTCAATACATCAGCGACGGCCGATACTATGTGCAATTAATCAATTATGCCGCTAGATAAATCAGGTTCATTGATGACGGGCTACAAAAGGATAACTACTCATCTCCCCCCCCCTCCCCCGCGTAATTCAATGTTGTGGTATGAGCACATTAACAATCAATATAATCTTAGTAAATTGATTATTTTGAAATGCTCAAAGCCGGGTAGTTCTCCATTCTACATTTCTACTGGTCCATGCATTAAGGGGTCATCCTCTTCCTACACATCATCGAATTGGAACTTATATGCTTTGGTCAATCCAAAAGCATCGTATATCAGGGATTTTTGCACCATTTAAAATTGGACGTGGGCATCATATAACTTTGGGGGTGAAGAGCAGATTAATAGTAGCTCCTACAGCTACGAGTGTATCCATAACATCATGGCCGATAGATTTGTTATCCCCTCTGATTATACTTCAAGAAAGACCACTTTCTTTTGTTACTTTGATTTATATCACTGCTTTAGATGCCATACTTTCAATGATTTCAGTGGGATCTTCGAAGAAGGGGTCGGCACGTCCCAACTATACGTGGGCGGTAAGCATCGGTTGGCAATGATATTTAACCGTGATTCTGCGTGATTCTACACGCACTTCCACTAATTACTTTCTCTTCGAAGCTAAAAAAATGACAAATATTTTAAATCCATGAAAATAATAACAAATGATAACGTTAATACACAGACATTTGTGTGTTTGAAAGATTTTGGGAGCTTCGCGTTATATATAAAACCAAATTGTAGGAGTTGCAAGATTCCCGATTTTTTTATTTTTTTTTCTTGAAAAAAACGACAGTTGAAATCACCCATGAGCAGATCCATCATCTCATTTTTCGTGTGATAAAGCAAGCATGTCTCGTCTGACCAAAAAAAAAAAAAAAAAAAAAGCAAGCATGTCTCTACTTGTTCTGGCGTGATCCCTAGCGCTAGCGCCTTCTTTTGAATAATTTGCTTGGCTATGTAGATAGTTCTTCTCTTTCGTTCCTCCACCAAGGTCATGTAATAGATCAAAGCACTCAAAAATGAGATTTTCAATCCAGAGATTTGGATGAAAGAACTTTCTCTTGAATTGAGTTCTATCTTGGCAACTCTTTCGCCAAGTACCAATTGTCACGCCCCGATCCTGGGGGACACGCCCATCTTTCTAATTTAGGTCAATTATTAAAGTGCGATATCCCAGGACTAAGTATCGCCGACCCTTTCTTTTTATTACGCATGCAGAAGCAGTTATAAATCCCCAGACAATAAAATAATGAGATAGAAAAGCATGCCATATTTTTCATATTGAAATTCACGACCATACTTTTATTAACAGCACAACTCATAGTATATTTACAATACTATTCACAGCATACTTGTCTCACACCTATCTACACTAAGACAGGGTTTACAAAAGGGAAGGGATCTCAATCCACATCCGGGTTATACTCAAGATCCCCCTTGGATCATCTTCTTCTTCAAAAGTCCTTCTCCCCTTTAGGTTCCTCCTCCTCAGCTTCTCCTCAAGGTCTTGAAATGGTTATTCAATAATCAATGAGACCACGTCTCAGCGAGTCCTACCCCCTAAGACCCGATTAGTAAACTAATACGCCAAACGGTTGTCTAAGCACAACACGAGTCAGAGGACTTACCTTGGTCTCAGTTCCAACCTGTAATTCAAGGTTAAATATAGATATTCAAACAATTCACGACATCCGATCAAGCATTGATCAATCGACTTAGTCGATTACATGTCAATCAGACCATCTTTAGGTCATTCCCACTCATACCATGATTTCCCAATGGTGTACTCCTTCACCAAATCACATGTGTTTCTCGGGCGTCGTTTTCGCCAATGACATACCGATCACCAACATCGTGCGTTCTTTAAGGCGCCGTTTTCACCAGTGATATTCTCAATCACCGAACCACGTGTCCTTTCTAGGGCGCCGTTTTCGCCAAGGTGCCATCAATAATAGACAACATCGTGAGTTCTTTAAGGCGTCGTTTTCACCGGTGATATTTCCTTAATCACCGAACCACGTTTGTCTATAAGTCATTCACGTGCGTTCTTTAAGGCACCGTTTTCGCCAGTGATACTTCCAATCACCGAACCACGTATGTCTAATAATATCGTACCTGATTGGTCTCAGCCAATAACATTCTCAGTTAGCTCTCACCATTCTCTCTACTATATAGCCCATCAACGTAACTGGCGCTATATACCCATACTTGGCCATCTATCAATCAAATATTCAATAACAAACAATTTAGGACAAATCCTCACATTTCACAATTTACATCAATTCCATATAAATTGAAGCTCAATTAGATAAACGGACTACACCACGATAATCAGCACGAAATTATAGTCACCGGCCATCCCGGTTGAATTTCCAGAAAAATATTTAATTAAATAATAAATTTTGAAAAATAAATAAATAAATATTAAAAATCCAATTTAGGCCCGTATTGCCTAATTGGAGCCCGAAACGGGTCGAGAAAAATCCCGAGATGCATTCAATAAATATTAGAGGCCCTCTACTTGCTATTGACTAAGTCTAACAACCTAACATGTATCATTAAGTCACTAATTTAATTGTTCTAACCTAATCCAACCACCTAATTGCACTTAATTAAATCTAACCAACCCTAAGCATAATTAGCAAACTAATAAAGTATTAGTGAGTAAAACTCACTTGGTAAAAGCGGAGATCGAATCACTGCAACGGCGACGCGACGGCGGCCGAAATCGGACTTTTGACAACACCGCCGGACTTGGTCCGGGCCTCGACCTTGGCCCAACAAATCTCAGTCCAATTGAGGTTTGTTCTTGCTTTTGGGCTGGACCCAAGTTGGGTTGGGCCTGCTGAATTGGACTGAACCAAGTGCGCTAGCTGAACCGGGCTTGCTGGTCTTGTGCTGAATTCGGTGGCCCAAAGGATTGAAACTCACGGGCTGGGCTTGCTGCAGGGCTTGTCTTCGGCTGGTTTGTTGAATTGAAGGCCACGTGGGCTGCAGATCTGGCCTGGTGAGAGAAGCAACAAAGGCCGCTGTTGGGCTGCAATCCACGAAGAAAATTTGTGTGGGCTGCTTCGGTCTTCGCTGGACTGCTGGGCCCGAATTGCTGGGTTCAATCCACGGAGATGCTGGTTGCTGCTTCGATGGACGTCGCTGGAGCTGAGGGAAGACGCACGAGGCTTCGTGCAGCTTGACCAATCGAAGCCGTTGATGGCGTTGAAAATGGATGGAGGTTGGGACGCTGGCAGCTGCTCTAGTCAACAATCAGTGGGGCGAGTTGCTGGATTTGATCGATGTGGTGGCGGCGTGAGGATGCTCGGTGGATCTCGCGGACGAAGATTTGGTTGAATCAGTGGTCTTCCGTGGGCGTTGGAGTTGACTGGCAAGTGGCTCGGTTGAATATGTTCTTCACGGACGTGGCAGCGGATGAAGGTTCGGTGGATACTGGGCAGTCAATGAAACCAACGCCGGTGGAAATTTCGGTGGGTTTCAACGGCAGAAAAAAATTGAAGGAATGGTCGACCGAAGAGGGCCGAGAGATCGGCATGTGGCAGCGTGGAGGAATGATGGGTCTTCGGTGGAATGAACTTCCGCTGCTGTTGGACGCGTGGAGATGGCCTTCTTCGCTGGCGTTGAAGGAGAACGGACGAAGGGGCAGCAACAAGGCAAAAACTGCTTCGCTCGGTGCTCTCCTTCCGTGCTGCTGCTGAGGGTGTCGCACGAAATGGGAATGATGGAAGGGAAGCAGCTCACGGCAGCAAGATGGAGAGGATGAGGGAGAGGTGGGGGCCCTTTGGTATGATATTTTGCAAAATATCTTCCAAGAACCACTCTTAGCCAAGCATTAATCCTTGGCTCACAAAGGACTACACCAACACCCCAAATGACTTTTCAATTGGTCCAATCTTGCTAGGCTTGTGGGGGGTTACGAATTTGTAAGCCATCTCCTCCGATTGGACCATCACATTCACTTGATTTAGCCACAATTGGCCTCAATAATTTCAATTGGTCATCCATAGACCATCTCAGTATTTTTCCTCATCTTTGAATCCACTTTCCATCTCAATTTTGTAACCAAAATTAAATCCCCGACTTCAATTGCACAAAAACGGTCGGCGACGAGCTTTTTCCCAAAAAGTGTCGGTGTCGAAAAATCTTTTGAGGCGAGTCGATCTCCCTAGAATTTATTGTGACACGACAGAAACTTCAATTTCTGAAATCGGACTTGAATTCGCGGTTGATTTCCATTTGGCGTGTTTTTAGCATGACCTAGGCTATCGGATGGTTTTTAGAATTTTTTAGGCAAATGACCCGTGGTCGATTTTCTTCAAACCACTATGAATCCAATCGACTCAATGGCGACTCTTGATTGTCGTGAAAATCTCGAGGATCCAAATACGGACACAGGGTACCAAAACAATAAGAAAATCAGTCTAGTGCCGATCGACATGAATTTTCTAATTTAGTGGTGTCACCCACGATTAGCCACACATATCTGTCAAACCAATCTATCTCTGATTTCAAATCGATTTTTAACTGTGCCATAATGACCTCTAAAGATGGACACGGTCGAGAAGCTGATTCATGATCGAGTTCTCAAGTCTAATTGCCTTAAAATTCCTAATAATTTCCCCAGATAGTCTAATTATCTCAAGAATGATCAGTTCTGAGAATAGCCCTATAAACACGTCAATAAAATGCCCGATTTATTCAGTAGAAGATAGGGTTGAAAAATCTGGATGTCACACCAATGTTCTTCTTGGTTTGGTTTATAAACCTAAAAACTCTTTAGGCTTCACTGAGACTCTGAAAAGCAAGAAAAAACCTGTCTTTCTTTCTTTTTTCACGGCTTCCACCCAACCCATCATGGTACTCTTTTAGCTGAAGACAATCTTATCTTGCTTTTTGAAAGGTCTTAATGATAAAGTTGCAACCGTTAGAAAGCCTATCCCCGATTCGGAACTCCTGACCCACACTCTCAATAGGTTGCAAAAATTCTAGGTTCTTAGTCCCTGTTATGCTATTGAAGCGAGAAGCCCTCTGATATGCACATCCACATTTACTAATTAATGAAGAAGGGAATTAGAGGTGTTTAATCCCTGCCTGCTTGTTTTAAAACAAGTTGTTACATTTTTAGCCACACCACTCAAAGCTACTTCATTTGGAAGCAAGGATCAAGTTTATGTTGGTAATGGGACATTTTTATTTCTATCCTTACTCAATTATAACACTGGGGATGATCTTACTACCTATAAAAAATCTTCTTTATTTTTGAAACAAACTGAACATATCCCTCTTGCTTTGCTCCCCTATTGTCTTTCCTCTTAGCCTCGAGTTACAGGAATGAAGAAGGTGGAAAGTAGGGAAGAAGTGGAATACTTTTAATGAACTTGCTACATACTTAGCGTGTAGATAGAGTGGAAAAGTGACAACGAATAGAATACTTTACTAGAGTCAAGTTAGAGAGAAGGAAGTAGCTCGACCTTACGTAAGAGGTATGAAGTGCCTGGTTCGATAGGACCAGGAAATGGAAAGATGCACGTTTTTGGTGGCAGAAAAGGAATAGATATGGACGAGGTATCAGAAGTTGTGTAATCACATGGTCCGAGGAGAGGCAATGGCAACCCCTTATACAGTTCTTTCATAAATTTCGAGAGAGATCCATTAATCTCTAGGATAGCCACATTGTCTGAATAGATGTGTTCGTTAATTCAGTGGTTGGAAGGAAGAACCATCCAATCCCACCCTCTGCCCTGATCCTCAGTCTACTTTAGACTAGCTTGACTTACATTTCGAAAGCCAACTCGCGGAGTTCGAAGGAAGAACCCCATCGAAGGCCAAATAGCAAATCCATTTACAATCATTGCAGAACTCAAAGCGATCATAGCGCTGATCCCCTTCCCTACAACGCCATTATTGCAGATTCAAGCCTTGCGTGGTTGTTTTGCAAGATCACGCTTTCGGTTTGTAGAGTGGATCAAGCATGTTTTCAGCTTGATTCATTGGTGCAGTCATTTCATCATCTTATGATCTAAAACTCGATCCCGCCTACACAAATATAACTTCCTTGTTGCTTGGTGAGTCCCTTCTTTCTGCTTTTTGTGCTTCTTCGCTGTTAAAATAGCAAGGTCTGGCTTTTAGCTCCGGCTCGTAGAAGTAAAGTAATTTATGCAATACTTTACTTGAGCACCTAATCGACTCACCAATAATATTTTAGTGTCAACTTCTAGATAAAAATCCTTTCATGTTAAAAACTTAACCTAAATTGTGAATTGGTATGTACTTGGGAAAGCCCGAGTTAAGTTTAAATTTAATAATTCATTAGCTAACCACTAGGTGATGATCCTTTGGAAGGGTCACGTCATTGCAAGAAAACTAATCATTTGGAGAAAGATAGCATGTTTAGAAATAAATGACAATGCCGCTTTTGTCAAAAATACAGCCTCATAGAAAAAAGATTATCGCTTGAAAACAAATTATCTAGCCACCCATGTTGACAAAAACGAATGTGAAGACAATACATTCTAATCAGGTCAAGCAACAAATGATAAGTAAATGAGTGGTTGATAGTGGGTGTGACAATCATATGAGGGGATGAATATTATATTCATTGATATTGATACATTGGTGAAAACCCAATGAAATTGGTTAGTGGCGTATTAGTTGATGTGAAAGGAAAATGCACTATCAACGTTGATATTGATACATTGGTGAAAACCCAATGAAATTGTGTGCGTCCAGCCACTATAAAAATGTTGTGAACTTCAGATTTGTGGACACACCCTTGAAGCAGTAGCATATGCATTCCAATTAAACAGTTCCCTCCTGTCTTTTTTTGTGCTCTTGTTCGAAATTTGGAAAGTTATTATTATTCTTCTGGTCACAACGGTTTCGCCTAATTTGATGAGTAATTATTTGATACTCCAAAGCGCAGCCGAGGTTATACTTAGGTAGGAAAGCTTGTCGTAAAAGAAAGGAAAATGACGAACTCCTCAACAATGACATAAACCTTGGATATTTTTAATAGATCCAAGAATTCAATCGGCACTCCATCTTTCACATTGACTCATTAATCAGGAGTCAAATTGCTAAAAGGATTAATTTTAACTATAAAAGGATTAATCTTAACTGCACGCACACGCGCGCGAGTGCGCACACAGACACAGACACCCACACAGACACAGACACAGACATTAGGAGTCAAATTGTTAAAAGGATTAATTTTGACTATAAAATGATAAAACTACACGCACACGCACGCACACGCACGCACGCACGCACGCACACGCACGCACACAGATACACACACAGACACAGACACGGTGTTGGAGAAATCTTCTTGAAGTGTTTTGAAGCTGACAAAACGTTTCCATCAGTCTAGTCTGAAGGTTTGTAGACTCAGCTATTTAAAGTCTGAAGACCTCTGGATAGCCAGACTCAAGACTCAAAGTCTATCCTCATTGACAGTCTCTAGTCCGTTGAAGAAAGGTTATCTAGAACAGGGTATTTCGTCAAGGATTCAACCTTATCAATTGGAAAAGATCTCATGGCTGGAGAAGACTTAATGGAATCCTTTGATTGATCGAAGATTAGCTCGATGATTGAAAATCCGGTGATTGCCTAAATATTCTTGGAAGGTTTTACTTATGGAAATCGAGATCCTAATTGTATGGGCGAACAGGATTGATGGGCTATCGTCACGTTCCTTTAATAGCTCGAACAATCTTCCTAATTGATTCTGTCCAACGGGTAGATTGAAGGAATTCCTTTGGTAAGTGCCAACGGGTATGATGGCATAAAGGAGTCTATAAGGAAGACGTTCTCGGTTGTTCAAGGTGTGCGCGATAGAAGAATTCCAAAGTCTGAAGCTCCTTGTTATTTAGACAAATCCTTTGAGCGAAATACTTGTACACAAAAGAGAGTCTATTCTTGTGAGAAACCTTGAGGAGGTGCGGTAGAACGTCTACACTGTGGAATCAAGGAAAAGCTGTGCTGTAACTTCTCTTTTGTTCATAGTGAAATCCAGCCGATGGGCTGTCAGTACGGAAGAGTGGACGTAGGCTTAGAATAAGCCGAACCACTATAAACCCTGTGTTCAATTCTCTCTTCCTTACTCTCTTTATTTTAATCGTACTTCATTTTCGTTAAACAGAGTAAACGTTCTTTCTACTATTTGCAAAGAATCGCTTCCGTATCTCGATAAATTGTTTGTGCACCTATTCACCCCCCTCTAGGTGCTTATACTAGCTATTTCACACAGACACACACACAAACACACACAGACACAAACATGAACGCACGCACGCACGCACGCACGCACGCATGCATGCACGCACACGAACACACGCACACACGCACACAGACACAGACACACACACCCACATGCACACGCACACACGCATGCATGCACGCGCACATGCACACACGCGCACGCGCACGCACACGCACGCACGCACACATAGAGACACAGACACACACACACACACAGACATCAGGAGTCAAATTGTTAAAAGGATTAATTTTAACTATAAAAGGATTAACCTTAACTGCACGCGCACGCGCGCATGCACGCATGCACGCACAGGCGCGCACGCATGCACGCACACAGATACACACACACACATCAGGAGTCAAATTGTTAAAAAGGATTAATTTTAACTATAAAAGGATTAATCTTAACTGCACGCACACGCACACATGCACGCACACGCGTGCGTGCGCGCACACACACAGACACACACACACACAGACATCAGGAGTCAAATTGTTAAAAGGATTAATTTTAACTATAAAAGGATTAATCTTAACTGCATGCACATGCACGCACACGCACGCACGTGTGTGCACGCGCACACGCACTCACGCTGGCACGCAGGCACATGCGCAGGCACGCGCGCGCGCGTGCACTCACACACGCACATGCACACGCACCCGCACATAAATTAAACTTGATTGAGGTCAATTCTATTCAAATGGAATAGTGCACACGCACACAAATTAAACTTGATTGAGGTCAATTCTATTCAAATGGAATAGTGATTCCATCCCTATTTTATTCAATTTTGCAACACACACACGTCTAAAATTAAACTTGATGGACACACGCACACACAAATTAAACTTGATTGAGGTCAATTCTATTCAAATGGAATAGTGATTCCATCCCTATTTTATTCAATTTCGCAACTCACACACACGTCTAAAATTAAACTTGATGGATATTTCAATTTTATCTGTGGTCAATTCTATTCAAATGGAATAGTGATTCCATCCCTATTTTATTCAATTTCGCAAGGTAAAGGTTGCAATTAAGTTTCGAGGTTGTGCAGGTGGACGAATGCTCGGACCATATGGAACCAAATGTGTAATCTTCTTTTGGAACCTTCGGGAAAATGAACTCTGAATTCCAAGCCTATCTCACAAAATCTGCTCATTTCCTCTCTTCCCCCCGCCCCCTTTTTTTCTCATTTTTCTGCCAAAAGTTTGTTCGTTGTCTTTGTTTCTTCAATAAAGTAAAAAAGTTCTAAAAGAGGCAGAAAGAGCCAACTACAAACCACTCCCCTCACTGATTGCCACGTGTCCACTGACCCCACTTTTTCAGATTTCCACTCTCCTCCTCCCGCTGCCCCCTCCCTCTGTCGTCTCTTTTCTCATCCGTTATCCCTCTCTACTCCGTTTCTCTTCTTCGTCCATTCTTTCGCTCTGCTTCTGTTTCTCTGCAATGCCACTTCCCATTGAAGCACCACCCTCTTTGCTTCGCTGTAACTACAGAGATGCTCTCACCAAGTCCATCCTCTTCTTTGAAGGCCAGTAACCTGGGAAGGTCCTTCCTAGCCAGAGGGTCACTTGGAGGAGAGATTGTAGATCTGTAAGGCATAGGAAAGGTACTCACCAGTGGGCGAGGTGGCTACGGCTCGACGCTGGGATCTAGGATGAGGTTGCGGTTAGCTCAGATCCGATTCCTCTATTTTTCTTTTTGATTTTTGATGTTGGATGTATGCCCTAAAACTACTATGTAATAATTACATATTAGAGATTTCAGTCCAGTCGTATTATTATTATTATTTATTATTATTATTATTATTATTATTATTATTATTATTATTATTATTATTATTATTATTATTATTATTATTATTATTATTATTATTATTATCATTATTATTATTATTTAATGGCAATGACGTATTCATTTATTTGTTAAATTATTTTATATTTATGAATAATTCCATGAGATTGGTTACAACTAGACCTATTCTTGAGACGTTAGGAATATATGTGACGGCTTTATAGTTAAACTGAATCTTTAAACTGCTCCTAGTCAATGGATTATTGAGTAGATATTTATAATCTTATTGACTTCACCATTAAGTATTGGATACTTAAGGGAATGATGAGTCACGTGTTATTAGGTATTATGGTGCTTGAGTTAAGAACACGAGTGTTTGTATTAGACAAGTTCACTAAACGTGACATATATGGAACGATTAGCAACATGGAACCTTTAGCGTCATACTTTGGTCTTGTGTAAATAATCCCTAGACTTGAGGCACAGTGTCAACTTGTGTGTCGAACAAGTATGGTTCATGGGTGCACATAATGCCAAGTCGTTAATCCGTCTTTATTGTAACGACCTGGTCCGTCTTTATTATAACGACCCGGGCCCCACTGTGTAATATTGTTCGCTTTAGATATTAAGTTCTCACGGCTTTAAAACACGTTACACAAATTTAGAGGGACTCAATTCTTATAAACTAGCTCCCTTCCTAAGCAATGTGGGACTAGAGAGGACCCCCTTCCTTTCCCTGCGTACGTTCGGGGACCAAGGCACGGCTGCACCGCCATTCCTCCTCCCCACGCATCATCACTTGGGCTGTCACACTCTCCACTCCTTAGGAGCACAATGTCCTCGCTGTGGCCCCACACGTGGTCAGGAGTTAGCTCTGATACCATTTGTAACGACCTGAGCCCCACTGTGTAATATTGTCCGTTTTGGACACTGAGTCCTCACGGCTTTAAAATGTGTTACATAGATTTAGAGGGACCCAAGCCTTATAAACTAGCCCAGAACTCCTCCCTAAGTAATGTGGGACTAGAGAGGACCCCATTCCCCTTCCCTGTGCACATCCGGAGACTAAGATGTAGATGCACCACCATCCCTCCTCCCCGCACACCGTCGCTTGGGCTGTCACATTTATACCTAATGGTCATAGTTTGTTTATATACAAAGTTGCAAGTGTACGCAATATGAAATATGTCTCCTTGTTACATACAAGGTACAATAATGATGTCCTATGCAATCTAATTATGACACTGCATTAAAATCCTCGGTTGGGGTTATAACCAAGAATAAATTGTTTATGTTTCGAATAAAATGTATGTCAATTAAATTTGTGCATATGATCGAATTGGTGACTTAATGTGACACCCCTCGACAGCCCCCAATCCGCTAGGGTTACCACGGTTCGCTTTTTCCTTTTTCTTTCCCAAACAATGTGTCACTCTGATACCATTTTTTTTTTCAGTTGCAGTGGGTCCATACAACCATGGGGGTTTACATCTTTTATTAACGGTCTCTTGCGCAATTTACATAACGGAAGCATATCTAACAATTCCCTTCCCTACATTCAAAAATTGATGCACGCCTACTAAACATCTTATATAAGTTAAAACCGAACACGTTTATTACATAGAGCAGATGGACATCTTTAGTCGGCACATCAAAATGCCATAGCTTTTTATACTAGGCTATACTTCAAAAGATGACCGACATCTCTTCCAACAGTCGTATACTTTAGAGTCCATCGATTAGTGTCGGCGTCCAAAAGTTCCCTCCTTTGCTATCCTCCTTCTTACGGTCATATCCAACCGCTCAATTCATCTACTAATCTAAAATGTTGGTCCCCAAAAGGGGTGAGTACAACCACTCAGCAGGTAAAGGAATCCAATAACAACTCAATGCATCATACAAATCATACATGCATTGGGCGAACTTTCCTTGCAGCCATGCGCAATACTATCATGCATCATCATGCCTTATCGTCATGCATATCATATCATCATATGTCATCATCATAATCATCATCATGGCATCATTATATCATACATGTTATCCTTATCATGACATCATCACATCACATATCATCACCATCATCATGCATATCATCATGCATATCATACCATGGGTGATCATCATATCACATCACATAACATCATCATCATTATCATGCATATCATACCATGGGTGATCATCATATCACATCACATAACAACATCATCATCATGCATATCATCATGCATATCATACCATGGGTTAATTTTCATCTTTATCTTTAAATTTGATCACCACATTACCCTTCCTCGATTCATCAGTTTCATCTCATATTTTACACTCGCATTCCATGCAAGAAAAACCTCCGGGCATGTATCCAAAATACAACCGGGCATCCGGCCCCCCACATTCCGGGCATCTCGCATCCCAACTAGCATCACGAGGAACCTCCGGGCATGTATCCAAGATACAACCGGACCTCTAGCCTTTACCCTTCTAGCCAAACATCTCGCACCCAAATCCTGGCATCGCGAGGCATTCCCTTCGGGCAAAGACCTCCGACAGGGCTTCCGGAATTATGTACCGACATACTACCAGGCCTCCCCTGGAATTACGTACCGTATACCACCGGGCATCACGACACTCCCGGGGAAATCCGGCAATGTATCTCTATACATTCCGGGCATCATCCTCCACCACAACCTCTTACTCACATGTCATTTTCCACATTCATCATCCATTTTAATCTCATTATTACATGGCATATGATTCACACATGCATCACAATTCATGATCATACATACACCAATGTCATATAACAATGCATAATAAATTCAATGGAATTCATGGCCAATAAAATAATCCATCTTTATTTTATTATTATTTTATTATATTTATTTATTTTCATAAATAAATATTAAATTTAATATCTATGATTTTCCCAAAATCATAATATTCCAACAATCGTTAAACAACCAATGGAATGACAATTTCATATAAAATTCATGGCCAAATTGAATTTCACACAATTTCACAATTTCCACAAAATAGCACATGATATTCGGATAATGACCAGAATGCACAGTTCCCAAATAAATTCGATTAAAATACTCATACGGCCTCCAAAAATTACGAAATTTTACAGGGTGATAGCCAAGACATTTTTGTACAACTTTCATGAAGAACTCCAAGCCATATTATTTTTAGATTATTTTACACGACCTCACAAATCTTCTGGAACCATTACCGCATCGTCCAGAATACACCTCTCCGAAATATTAAGGTTTCACCCATCTATTCTCTTTCGTTTCCTCTGAAATTTGAGTATGTTATGTATCAAGGTGTTTTCTACAAGTTTCATGAAGAGATCTATGTCAAATAACCCAAGTATGGTCACCATTTAAGTCCATGAAGTCTCGGGTGTCTTGGAACACATCACCAGAATCATCGTCTCCAAGATCTAGCCGATTTACTAGGCTATACTTGTTCATTTCTCTTCAAATTTGATTATGTTGTAGTTTAAGGTGTTACCTACAACTTTCATGAAGACATTGAAGTCATATCTTCAACAAAAATCAACATGCAATCAAGAATCCAACAAGAGGTCAGTGAAAACTTCACAGATCTGGGGTCTCCGTAGAATAGGACTTTGACCCCTCATATCTCCATCATTTTCCATGAAATTTTATTATGTTGTAGTTCAAGATATCGAATCCAAAATCAAACTCTAAACATGCATACAAGCTCTCACAACATTCTGACTCGAGCGGATTCATGCGAAAACATTCCAGATCTGACACCTCCGTAAGATGAGAGTTTGACCCAGCAAATCTCCATCATTTTCCATCAAATTTTAGTATGTTGTAGTTTAAGATGTTAGCTACAACTTTCATGAGAAATCAAAGCCAAAATCGGACTCTAAACACACATGCAAGCTCAAACAAGTTTCTGACTCCAAACAGTTCATGCGAAAACATTGGTGCAAGAGTAGAAAGTGGATTCCCAACTTGCCTCTAGACCTCACGAATAGCACGAGCGGACAGCACACGGCGGCGAACGGGCTCCTTTCTCTCCCTCTCGGCTTCCTCTCTCTCTCGCACGATTCTCTCTCTCTCTCTTGGCTGAATGGCTAACCGGCCATTCTCTCTCTTCTTTGGTTGTATATATTTGCATGCACTCTAGGTTTGCATGAGGGACAAGTGTAATTGTGGAGGAAGACAAGTGTCCACCATGCTTCACCTCCTCCATGCCACTTGTCCTATTGCATGCATCATGGGCCTTGGAGTTGGGCTGGTCGACCACTCCTCTTGGGCCTCTATTGGGCTGGCCAACTTGGCCCATTAAAAGCTTAGGCCAATGGGCCTAAGGCCCAACCTAAAAATTGATCTTTTCCCCTTTTTTTTTTGAATTTCTTTTATAAATATTTTAAACTTTAAATTTTCCACATGGCCAAAGTCTTATGACATTTCATTTATTGAAATTTAATTTATAAAGTATATGGCCAAACATAAATTATTAATCTATCAAATTTAAATTTTCACAATCATAAGCACAAATCATCTAATTAAAAGACTAATGGCTAAAACATAAGCCATTGAAATTCTATCACCTAATTAAAGACTTTAACACACCTTATGGCTTGTCATTGAATTTTGGGATGCCACACTTAACAAATATTCCATGGTCTTTGTTTGATTGGGACATAGTTGATAGGGCTAGTACGAGCACCTAGAGGGAGTGAATATGTGATTAAAGAAATTTTTGTAAATCTTAACAAAATTAATCTTTAAGCATAATAAACTGAAGGCGTAAAGAACTATAAGTAGATATATGAAGGTGCAATTTCAAGGTAAAGAGATAAGGGAAAGAGAATTGAGACACAAAGTTTATAGTGGTTTGGCTTAGACCAAGCTTACGTCCACTCTCCTGTACCGACAGCCCACCGGCTAGATTCCACTATGAATCAAAAGAGATTTTACAGTATCACATCCTTGATTCCACAGTGTAGAGACTCTGCTACACTTCCTCAAGGTCTCACAAGAATTTGATCGCTCTTTTGAGTACATTTTAAGCTCGACAAATTGTAACAGCAAAGAATTAAGAGTTTCAGACTTTGGAATTTTTCTTTCATGCACCCCCTCGAATAACCCGAGCGTCTTCCTTATATACTCCTTCATGCCTTCATAACCGTTGACACATTCCAAAGGAGTTCTTCAATCTACCCGTTGGACAAAATCAATTAAGAAGATCTCAAGTTATTTAAGGAATGTGATGATAGCCCACCAATCTTGCTTGCCCATACAATCAGGATCTAGGTTTCCATAAGTAGATACTTCCAAGTATACTTTGCCAGTCAACGGATCTAATTATCCAAATTGATTTCAATAAGAATAATTGATCATGAGATGCTATCTCCAGCTATGAGATCTGTGGCATCCTAGAATTTCATGACAACCTCTAGATGTGCTATGAATCATGAATAGGTGATGGAAGCACTATCAAATTATATTGTAGCCATTTGACCCATGATTTGCAATAAGATTTAGGCGGAGCTTTTGATGGATAATTAATTGATAGGAAAATGTTATTCTTGGCCGTGCACTTTACAGATTGGATTTTATTGATTTATGTTGCAAGTTTTATGGCCATAGAAATTTCAATTAGGTATTTATATAAGTGGGGATTCAGAGTAGATTATTAAAAGAGGGAGTGAGCTGCAATTTTTAGGCCAAAGACCAGCCCCACCATTCGGCCACTAAGGCTTGGCCCGCGAAGCCCAAAGGGAGGGGGCTGCCGTCGATTGAAGGGTGAGAGGCCTGGTCCAAGGATGGCCCATCAACCTGCATGAAATTAAACAAGTGGCAAGAGGAGCTTGCCAAGTGTTTTTCCCTTAGAGCCAAGTGGCATTTGCCATGCAAATCATTGAAGTGAAAGAAAAGAGGAGAGGCGGATTGATGAGAGGGTTTTTGACCGAGAGAGAGAGAGAGAGAGATGTCGCGTGAGAGAGAGGAAGGAAAGAAGAAGACCTACTGCTGCTATGCGTCCGCCTAGTCCTGCCGTCGAGCCGCCTTGCCCCGTCGTTCTTGTTTGCTGTGATTCTCTTTGGATTAGAGGCAAGTAGAGTCCATTGATCTACCCTTTGCTTGCTGTGGTTGTGATGTTGAATGCTGGAAATGCTTGAGCTGTAATGTTGAATGCTGGAAACTCGAATGAATGGTGGTAGTGTTCCAAGTGAGTTGTTGCATGTAGAAACAGTCCGACCTTTGGTGATTTCGTGAGCTGAATGCAAAGTTCTAGTTGGAATCTCACTTTGACTTCTTGATGA
Organism: Eucalyptus decipiens; assembly: GCA_014182575.1. Classification (NCBI taxonomy): domain Eukaryota; kingdom Viridiplantae; phylum Streptophyta; class Magnoliopsida; order Myrtales; family Myrtaceae; genus Eucalyptus; species Eucalyptus decipiens. Next base: position 11,458,492 of record CM024610.1, on the reverse strand, counting down.
AAGTTGTATAGGACCTTTTGGAGAGTAACATATCAAAATTTGAGAGAAAATGAACAAGTATAGGTCGGTGAAACCATTTTTTTTCTTTGAGAAAGTAGATCTGGAAACAGTTATGCGGACTTAGTGCGATTTTGTGAATTTTATAAAATTATTCGGTTGAAATTTGATCTTGTGTTCTTGATGAAATTTGTAGGCGATATCTTGAGGAGTAAGATACTAAAATTTGATAATAAAAGGACAAGTATTGGTCGGGCAAAATGACTTTCTTTGAAAAGGATAAATCTGGACAATGAACCGAGAGTTAGGGAGAGTTATAAAAATTATAGCTTTTAATACAGAAGAAATTAGACTTCGATTTCTTCATAGGATGTTTACCTCCAGGTCTCAAATATAACATATTTAAATCTCAGAATTTTCTGAGTTCATTTAAGGACTTAATAGAAAGCATTTCCGAAACTGTGCAAAAGTGGCGCTGGAATTTCTTTTGCTGTGATGTATGGATCTATGTGATTGATGTGAAACTTTCTTGACATTGTGTTCTTCACGAAATATCTTCCTCTGAATCTTTTTTACATCATGTTAAATTTTCAGAATTTATTGAGAATGGTTACTAATTTTTCCAGAATTTTAATTAAAGGAATGCATTCTGTTTTATTTGAAGATTGTCTTATTTTCAAGAACAAATGAATTGTCTTATGAGATGTGATGTCGTGGGTGTTATGTGTACTACATATATGGTGACATTTGGCATATATATATGGGAATATGCATTGTGATAATGATAAAACCATCAGAGGTGTGAGCCGACGATGCCCCGGGAGTGTCGAGATGCTCGGAGTGTGTGTGCCGGATGCCCGGAGGTTTGTGCCGGAGGGTCCTCAGGAGTTTCGAGATGCCCGGTGTTATACAGTACGTAATTCCAAGGGGAATGCCTGGTGGTATATCGGTACGTAATCCTAGAAGCCCTGGAGGTTTGTGCTGGGGGGATTCCTCGTGATGCTAAGTGGGATGCGAGATGCTTGGAGGTTTGTGCCAGATGCCTGGAGGTGTGTGCTGGAGGTTCCTCGCGACACCAGGTTGGGTGCGAGCGATAAATGAGGGATGCAAACATTGGTCTTGGATGAAAAATGATGAGATCCTTTTGAAAGATAAAACGGGAAATTGAATCATGCGCATGGATGTGTGCATATGGCATGATGCATAATCTGTTTATGAAAGTAAATTGATGCTATTTGACACTGAGAATGTAATCATGAATGCTTGAATGGATCTCATGGGGATGTATACATGGTTGTATGGATGATATGAATCATGCGTATGTATGTGCATATGGCATGGGATGAACCTCATGGAAATACAAGCATGATTGCATGGTGGTATATGCACGATAGCATGGTGAGATATGCATGACTGTATGGCGATACATGCACGATTGCATGGTGATGTATGCTCGATAGTATGGATGACATGTGTTTTACTCGTGATATCTTGATTGTTTTGCTTGTTATATTGTGTAGTTTGATGGATTTTTACTGCTGAGTGGTTGTACTCACCCCTTTTTGGGACTAACATTTCAAATTGAAAGATGCCTCTAGCACCTGTCACGTGGTACGTTCTATGGCTTACTGTCCGATGTTGAGGTCGAGGGCTCGGAGCACCCCTGCGCTGGTGTTCATGGTTTGGTGTTTATTCGTGTCTGTGTGTTGGTCATGTACGATGTGGGCCTATCTGATGGCCTTGTATTGTCTGTCCATGTACGTCGAGATGGGAGGATGATGGGGATGCTGTTGCCGCCACTGACCGATGCACTAGGCTAGATGTGATGGGAGCATGCGACTGGTGGAGGTTGACACTTTTTGGGATGGCCGACACTAGCTGATGGATAGATGTACACGTCTGATGTATAGTCGGGTTCTTTTTGGATTTAGCCGAGCTTACTTAAAATCTTGGCCTTTTGTTGTACTGACTTGTAAAATCCATCTTAGTTATGTAAATAAAAGTTATTCGGCCCTAAAATGCATATATATATATATATATATATATATATATATATATATATATATGAAAGGTTGTAGTTGGTGTGTATTGCATTATATTATTTGGTTGGAGTAAGGGTTAGGGAGATGATGAGTATGCTTCCGTTATATGAACTGCGTTGAGACCGATCTAAAGGATGTAAACCCCTAGGTTGCATGGACCCCCAAGTTTACAATTGAAATGTAAACCCCAGGTTGCATGGACCTATCTGTGGCGATCCTAGTGGATCGGGGGCCGTGTCGAGGGGTGCCACAAGATCTCCTTCAACCATACGAACCAAATCCTTAAAGATATACTTGTATCTGGATAAGTCTTCTTCATCGGATAAATCTTTTTTTATTTTTTTTTACGGTCTGGAAACTATCAGTAAGAGTAGACTTTAAATCTTGAGTCTGGAGGTCTTTAGATTTTGACGATAGAGTCTACAAGTCTTCAAACTAGACTAATGGTAATGTTTTGTCAACTTCAAAATAGATAAGGAAGTTTTCTCCAACAATCTCCCCTTTTTTTATGATAACAAAACTTTCCCGCAAATTTGGACACTTTGCCATGCAAAACAACACTTAAGCAAACCAAGATTTCTTATAAAAGATTATTAGATTAGGATAAGGATGGTAGCGATTTTGCAACCACAGAAAGCATGTTAGTCCTATAAAAGAAACTATCATTATCGTAATCAATAACATAGCTTAAGTTACTTGCAAGCATAGTCAGTCCAAACCAGTCCAAGTCATAACCACACCAAACAGAAGATAAAGTCCAAAAGAGTCCAAAAAATCATCAAATCTGCATAAAACCTCTCCCCCTTTTTGTCAACAGCAAAAAGTGGATAACAAATGAAAAAGAGTTGGTTGAAAATGGAGTCAAAATCATGGCTTTTTGGGAAGGCGAATAAGCTCGAATTCTCCCATAGAATGCACTGTCTTCTCAAGCCTTTCAAAATTTTGCTTCAGTGATTAAAAGTCTTCACCCTGCACAGTGGACTAAACTTGAGTCTTCAGGGCATTCAACTGGTCATGCAAAGACACTGAAGTGGCTTTAGAAGCATTCTTGAGATCCTGTATCTCATATCCCATAGCATATTGTTGTTTCCTAACGTCCAATAGAATTTCCAGCAATCTCGAAAAATTTGCTGTTTGAGTTGTCGCAAAACTAGGACCAGCTAAGTCAATTCCAGGGATTTTGAGAATGGATGGAACTTTAGTAGATTAACCACCATGACTGTCTTCTAGGTAATGCGAGGCATACACATCCTCCGGGTCTGCTGCAAAACGACTTACATCATTAGCAAATAAAGGTGAAGAAATACCTTTTGGTCTAATAGCTCCCCCTGTTTGGTTGCCTTTAGGTGAAGTAGGTAAGATTTCTTATTGATCGTCTTCAGCTTCAGAGTGATGAGCGTCACCAGTTCCAGTTCCAGCCATTTCAAATGCACTGTACAAGGAAACAGCCAAGGTTGGTTCAAAAGAGTCTTCGTGACCTTGGTCTTTTTCTTCTTCCTGTCCTCTTTCTTCCCCTCTTTCTGCTTCTTCTTCATCTTCTCTTTTGTTCTCTTCTTCCTGTTCTCTTCCTTCTTCTTCTTCCTCTGTCCTCCTCCGTTCATCCTCTTTCTTCTTTGTCTCTTCTCTCTCTTTTTCTCCTTCCGCTGGCTCTAGTTGAGTCTCTTCAAAACTGACAAAACTCTTCAAATTGCATAAAGCTGAAAGAGTCATTTCATCCTCATCCTCTTCATCTTGCAAGATGAGAATTCTTTTCCTCTTCACTGGAGCAGCCATGGGCTCCTTGCCTTTCCTCTTTGCTGCAGCGGAGTAGTTTTGTTTTGATGGGAGACTTCTCTTTCACACGTTCCAACACTTTGTTCAGCTCTTTCAAGTGCATCTTTGTGACCATTTTGAAACCAATCACCATTGGAGAAATGGTTGTAAAACACAATGGTGCAGAGATGTGAATTTTAAAGTGTCTGAAAAGACACGTGAGAAGAGTAGAATAAGGGAGAGTTCCCTTATTTTTCACCACAGATCAATACATATGAAACAATATGGGTGAAGCAGAGAGAATTTAAAGCCAATATTAATGGCACACATTAATTGCGCTTCAGATCGAGAGACATCAGTCTTGGATGTCGACTTAGGACGAATGCAATTAATCACAATCTTGTGTAGCAATATGTTATAAGTACTCATTCTTGTGTAGGAAATCTTGCCTTCAACATTCCTATCTCTTACCAACGACAGAGTAGTATGAGCAACAGACATGCTAATTGGTTGGAAACTTGTTCTTTCCATCCCAATTATATCAGCCAACATGTCTGTATTCACCAAAAATTCATTTTCCTTCACAGTGAAGATAAAATTGTTTGCATCCAAGAAAGATAAGTTTGAGTAAAAATATGCAGTGAATTCTGGATAAGTAGTAGTGGATTTAGAATAAAACTGTTCCAATTGTAGTAGAGCAAACTTTTCCCACAAATTGGCCTTTATCGAATCAAGGAAATCAAAGTCAACAGTGCTAGGGTTCATAACCCCTCTCTTCATAAGATCCGAATAAACCCTCTTGTAATTCATCGATCTAAACAGATTGGAACCATCAACAATATTTGCAGCCACTCCCGTTCTAGGCTGAAAATGAGTAAAATCCGTTCATCATAGTCCAGAACTTGTGGTTGATTTGCAATGTCATAGAATGGGTCACTCGGGAAATTCGCAAAAGTCTTTTTAGCTGTTCCTTTCTCTATAACTCCTAACCTTTCCAACTCTTGCAAGAACATAGTTTCATTCTTGTATCCTCTATCTTTTAGGAATTCATCGATTAAAGACATCGGCGTTCCTTCATTCTTCAGATTAGAGTAAAGTTTAAAAGCAACCTTGGGAGTTAGCGTTCTTACAGGTTCAGCCTCCTCTATAACTTCATTGTTTAGTTGAGTCGGTGGAGAAGATTTGACGTTGCTGAGAAGATTGTTGCTGACTCAGACGCAGTGGTGGAGAAGAATCTTCTTCCTCGGTTAAGTCAAAATGCGTAGGACCCTTAGGCATATGTTGTGGTCCCCTGCTTACAATCCTTGAAGACTTTCTTGAAGACATTCTCGCTTCAAGGGAGGAATTCACCAACTTGCTCGAAAAAGGTGAAAACTTTTAGATAGATCAAGAGTGAAAGTGAAAGCAAATAGGAATTTTTTATTCTAGGGTTTCCATGTAAAAGCGAAGAAGACGAGTCTCGGCAGTATATAAAGCAAGTGAACCGAGATAAACGAAACATCGTAAAAGGAAAAACAAAAAATACCTTTTCAAAACGAATAACTTCCCTTTTTGAAAAAACTGTCTTTTCAAAATTGGTAACTGCTTTTTTGAAAAGGAAAAATTTCGAAAGATAATTTCAATCAATTAGCAATTAATAAGTAATTGTACCTTTTCAAGTTTAAAATATTGAAATAGAGACAACTTACAATCGTAACTCTTGATCTTCTGAGTCTGAATACCTTCAGACTTTACTTTTGAGTCTTGAGCACGTCTAACCTTTACTTTATAAGAGATGTGATGTTCAATCTGGTGCGAATAGACTTAAATAGGCTTTTCTTTAGAGGTTTTGTAAATATATCCGCCAGTTGATTCTTCGAGTCAATGAATTGAATCATGACTTCTCCATTTTGAACATGATCTCTAATAAAGTGATGTTGAATCTCTATATGCTTTGCTCTTGAATGAATAATTTGATTCTTTGTGAGGTTAATTGCGCTAGTGTTGTCACATTTAATCTCAGTGCAAGAGTCTTTGATTCCAAGGTCTCTCAGTTGTTGTTTTATCTATAAGATTTGAGAACAGCAATTTCCAAGAGCCACATATTCTACTTCTACTGTTGATAGAGCTACAGTGCTTTGCTTCCTTGAGAACCAAGATACTAACCTATTTCCCAGCACTTGGCATGTACCAGATGTACTCTTTCTATCAACTCTACAACCTGCTAAATCTGTGTTTGAATATCTAAGGAGGTTAAAGTCTCATTCTTTAGGATACCACAAACCTAAATTTGAAGTAGTTGCAATGTATTTGATGATGTGTTTTGCGGCGCTTAGATGAGACTCCTTTGGATCAGATTGAAATCTAGCACAAATGCAAACACTAAACAAAATGTCAGGTCTAAAAGCAGTAAGATGAAGAAGTGAACCAATAATACTCCCGTAAAATTTCTGGTCAACTTTCTTTCCTCCTTCATCTTTATCTAGCTTCGAAGAACTAGACATTGGTATCTTTGTCTTTTTGCAATTCTCCAATCCGAACTTTTTAACAAGTTCTTTCGCATATTTTTCTTGGTGAATGAAGATTTCTTCCTTCAATTGTTTTACTTGTAATCCGAGAAAGAAGGATAATTCACCCATCATGTTCATCTCAAATTCATCCTGCATAGACTTAAAAAAATTCTTACACAGGTTTTCGTTAGATGATCCAAATATAATATCATCAACATAAATTTAAACAAGCATAAAGTTTTTACCTTACCTTTTAATAAACAAAATAGTATCCACTTTTCCTTTGACAAAACCATTTTGCATTAACAACTTACTTAACATGTCGTACCAAGCTCGAGGTGTTTGTTTTAAACCATAGAGAGCCTTTTTCAGTTTGAATACTGAGTCTGGTCTCTTTGGATCTTCAAATCCATGAGGTTGTTCCACATAGACTTCTTCTTGGATAAATCCATTTAGGAATGCACTCTTGACGTCCATTTGGAATAACCTGAAATTTTTATAACAGGCAAAAGTAAGTAATAATCTAATTGCTTCTAACCTGGCTACTGGAGCGTAAGTTTCATCATAATATATCCCTTCTTCTTGCGTATATCATTTGGCCACAGTCTTGCTTTGTTCCCGATCACTTTTCCTTTTTCATCAAACTTGTTCCTAAAAACCCATTTAGCTCCAATAATAGATTTACCTTTTGGTTTAGAAGTTAACTCCCATACATCGATAATGCTGAATTATTTGAGTTCTTCTTGCATTGCTTCAATTCAACTTTCGTCAGCTAAAGCTTCTTTTATACTTTTGGGTTCTATTTCAAAAATAAGTGCCACGGCGCTAGACTTTTCTTGCCTTTAGATCTGGTGAGAATCCCTTCATCAATATCACCAATGGTGAGTTCTTTGAGATGACTAGATTTGTACTTCCAGTTGCTTGATGGTTTAGTAGGAAGCTGTTCTTCTACTTCAGTTGAATCTTCAACTTCCTTTTGCTGATTTTTAGAGGTTTGAGCTGCTTCAGAGGAGGTAAACTTTGTAGAGTTTGGAGCAGGTTCAAATTCTTCAGGATGAGTCTAAATTAGTTGATTTTGTGAGAAGTCTTGAAATTTGACATTCATTGACTCTTTAACAGACTGAGTCTTCTTGTTGAATACTCTATAGGCTTTGCTGCTGGTTGAATATCCAAGGAAGATTCTTTCATCTGATTTCTTTTCAAACTTACTAGTTTGATCATTTACATTTTTCATAACAAAACATTTGCAACCAAATACATGAAAGTAAGAAATAATTGGCTTCTTTCCTTTGAATAACTCATAAGGAGTTTTCTCTAGAATAGGCCTTAAAAAAACTCTGTTAATAATATAATATGCTGTAGAAATTGCTTCAGCCGAAAAATGAGAAGAGATACTACTTTCTATTAAAAGAGTTCTTGCCATCTAGTGCAAAGATCTATTCTTTCTTTCCACAACTCTATTATGTTATGGAGTGTATGGAGAAGAAAAAGCATGTTGAAAACCTGTTTCATCACAAAATTTTGCAAAGTCTTAATTTTCAAACTCACCTCCATGATTTGTCCGTATGCTTGAAATAGCATATCCTTTCTCGTTCTGAATTTTCTTAGCAAATTTTGAAAAGTAAGTAAATGCATCAGACTTACTTGCCAGAAAGTAAACCCAAGTGAATCGTAAATAGTCATTAATGATTACTGAACGGTACCTCTTTCCGCTTATGCTTCTAATTCTGGTTGGTCCAAAAAGATCCATATGCAAAACCTGCAAAACACGATTAGTAGAAACCTGATTTATTGGTTTAAAAGAATTTCTAACTTGTTTTCCTAATACACATGGTGTGCATAAATCAGATTTTTGAAACTTCAGGTTTGGCAATCCTCAAACGAGATTCTTAGAAGAGATCTTGGCAATCTGTTTCATATTGACATGGCCAAGCTTTCGATGCCAAAGATTTGCTTCATCTTGAATTGAAATTAGACATTGAGACTTCTCTGGTTTTATATCCAGAAGATAGATGTTCCCATGTCTTTGTCCAGTGAAAGATTATGAAAGATCTTTACTAGTTCCCGAACATATTTCTTCTTGAAAATTGATCTTGAATCCAGTGTCGCACAATTGACTGATGCTAAGAAAATTGTAGTTGAGTCATTCTACTAAGGAAATATTATTGATTGTGAGACTTCCAATTTTTACTGTTCCACATCCAACAATTTTTCCTTTGCTATTTCCACCAAAAGAGACTTTCCCACCATTAACTTGCATAATAAAACAGCTTGAATTTCCAGTCATATGCCTTGAACATCCACTATCCAAATACCATTTAACATTTTTTATAGATATTGACCTCGATTTCACTATAAGAGTCTGACTTTGTATCTATTTCGGAGTGTGAGTCTGATTCTGATGTTGCCATAAGACAAATATTGGCATAATCTTCGTCACTTTTTTTCACATTCAGTATCACTCAATGTCTCTGCCTTGAGAGCCTTCCTGTATTTCTTAGCTTTTCCTTTCTTTTTCTTCAACATGGGACAGTTGGGTCTAATGTGTCCATTTTTTCTTACATTCAAAACAGATCACATCTTTATTGGATCCATCATCCTCAGTTGATTTGTGTTGATACTTTTGAGTGCTTTGTTTCTTCCAATTGAATCTCCTTCCCTTTTTATTCAGTTTTCTGAACCTTTTTATCATAAAGGCTAGCTCTTCATCATCCATGTCATCTTCAAAGTCTATGACATCAGAATCATCGTTAAATCTCAAGGCAATCGATTTCTTACGTTTAGGATCTTCTTCTTCATTGATTTGCTCCACTTCATAGAATTGAAGTGTGCCAACCAATTCGTCTACAGAAAGTGGTATGATCCTTTGTGTTTTCCTTATCGAAGTTTTACGTGTTTCTAGTCCTTGGAGAGTCCAAGCAACAACTTGTTAACCTTAATGGGTCTTGAGATTGGTTGTCCCTGATACTCTAGACCATTTATAATTTCTGTAAAATGACTAAACATGTTAGTAATAGATTCTCCTAGCTTCATCTTGAAGGCTCCATACTGTCCGAGTAGAATATTGATCATTGTTTCTTTCACTCGATCAGTTCCGTCATAGGTAATGTGCAACATATCCTAGACTTCTTTAGCTGTTTCACAAAAAGATATTTTGTTATACTCAGTAGGAGATAATGCACAGTATAAAGAATAAATTGCTTTTGCATCAAAAAATTTTCTCTTGGTTATTTTTTCTCGAGTCATCTTGCTAGCCTCTGCAACTTCTTTTCCCCTCTCTAAGACTGATGTAGCTTTAGGAATGATTCCTTTTTCTACCACATCACATTTTAGAGGGTCTTTCGATCTTAGGAATGCATTTATCTTATTTTTCCATATGTTGCATTCCTTTACATCGAAATAAGGTGGTCTGGTGTTGCTTTGGCGTTCAATCAAACCTAGAGCCAACATACTAGCCATGGATCTTTAACCCTAAAGTAAAAACACTTCAAACAAATGAGCACACAAGCTTTGATACCAATTGATAGGGCTAGTACGAGCACTTGGAGGGGAGTGAATAGGTGATCAAAGAAATTTTTGTAAATTTAAAAAAAATAAAAATCTTTAAGCGTAATAAATTGAAGGCATAAAGAACTGCTGGATTTATGAGATGGGCTTAAGGCCAGTCCGCCCATGCTGGGCCCAAAAAGCCTGGCCCACGGGAATAGGGCCCGTGGATGGGGGAAGGTATAAAAGGGAGGAGAGAGAGAGAGATGGCACCTGTTGGAAAAACAGACGTACGTACGCTTTTCTCCCACTCGTTTTCTCTCTCTCCAAAAGACAAAAAGAACAGTAAGGCAAACGGCATCGTTCTTCTTCCCTTCAAGGCGTCATCGGATCGAACAGGGCCAAATTCTCGTCCTCTTATCAGCATTGGTGTCTAATCTGTGGCTAACAAGGTACGCTAGAATCCATGGTGTGCTTTAGGATCGGTGATACGTGATTTTCTCGGGCTTCGCTTCCGCATTCGTTTTAGGGGTTCGATTTAGTGTCGAATCCGGTTTTCGGGGATCCGTTATTCCCAACATTAGTATCAGAGCCCGCTTTCATGTTTTCCCGATCTTTTTCGTGCTTTCTGGTTGTTTTTTCGTGGAATAACTCGGCCGACACCAATCGGGGTGCAAAAACCCGACACCCGAGCACTGTTCGTCCGTTTTCTTGACTTTCCATAAGTTGAAATTGATTTCTAAAGATACAGGGTGAAAGGGCTCGTCGAGACGAGTCCAACGAGTGCTCGTGCGCCGCCGGGCGACGCCGCACGCGCCCACACGCGCGGCCAGAAGCGGCTGCGCGTGGGGGCGACGCGCCCGGAAGCGCTGCCTCGGCCAGCGCGTGGGCGCCACATGCCGGTGGCCAACTGGCATGTGCGCGGTGGCGGCTAGCGAACCTGCACGCGCCGGTCGGCGAACCGGCGCGTGCTGACGTCACCGTGACGTCACGGTAACCGTCACGATGACGTCATCGGTGACGTCATCGCCGACGACCGTTGGCCAGCCGGTCACCGGCCGGCGACTCGACCCGACGGCAACCCATTTTTCATGTATGCCTATGTGGTTTATATGTAATCCATTTTTTTTATTATGCATTTGTTGCATGAATCATGGAAAATTATGTATTTTCCCTTATGAAAATCATGGATTATGGGTAATCTATTTTTTGTTCTGCATTTGTTGCAGGAACTATGATGCGTTATGCACGGATACCTACAATCCCGAGAACGGAGGAGGGAAATGCAAGACTGAAAAGGCTGATGTCAGATTTAGCTAATTATCGGTGGTATAACGGTGATTTAGTATCACATGTGGTCAGGGTCAATGAGATGATACAGGAAATCATCTGGAATGGTTATCTTATGCCGGATTTTGAGAAGGTGCCGGCTTTGATGAACACTCTTCCACCTGAATGGCAAGCAGTGTTGGATCGGTTATGGGAGGTCAACGTGGTCCCGGGTTATAAGAGGCTAGTGGAAGCTTTTGTAAGAGAGTACTATAGGATTGAGTTGGCCAAAACTTCAACCCTTAGAATGAGCGCCACATGGCGTAGAGTAAATGCGCCTTGGTAGCGACATGAAAGCTCTCCAAAAGTTTTTCCATGGTTGGCAAATGTGCCTTCAGTTTTCTCAGATGTTTTGAATGATAGATTAGAAGAGACATTCCCTAATTATTTCTTAGATTAATTATGAGTTTTTTTATGGATGTGAATATCTCTTTCATGAAGATATGTTTCCTCTGAATATATTGCTTAGTGTAATATGTTAGTTGTATTATGTTGAAAGTATGATTATTCTATTGAATATAAATTATTATTTGCTTTCTGTTACTGCTGATTGCTGTGGGTAATTAGCTGTGGGTAGTTATAGAAGTTTTTGTAACTTCATAGAATTCATTTTGCATACGATAATTATATTAATAATAATTTTGAGTTAGGATTTTTGGAGGATGATTGGAAACGTAGTGACCTTTTGATTCTGAAGCTTTACTTAAAATTATTCATTGATATGATGGGTCTGTGCAAAAGTAAATGCATAAATGATAGGCATTAATTATTCATGCATGTATGTTTGATGTGTTCAGACTGATGGTTTCAGCAACTAAGAATGTGATTGCTGATATGAACGGCAACAATTGTGAAATATTGAATATAAAGATTCAATATTGCTGGAAAAGCAAGAAGCACTAGAAGCTCTTGACCATGTTATGGAAGATCTTGAGGGTGCTGTGCGCCACCTTGAGCTGGCTGAGGACCACCTAACAGCATTTGAGCTGAAAATAGATATTTTCAATGCTGGTTCTAGCTCAAAAAGGGCTTTGTGCTCTAAGCGTATTGATTCGTTCAATATGTGGGAATGCAAAGGATCAAGTCCTTATTGCAAGAAATCAAGAGTTAACCAACACAAGAGAGGAAAACGTCCTCAAGTGAAGAAAATGTCAAGGGTAAGGTGTTACAATTGTGACAAGAGAGGTCACTATGCTTGCGACTGTCGTGAGCCAAAGAATGTATACACCTCTTGTACATTTAAGAACTTTGCTTATGTGCCAAGTTTTGTATTATTTGCTGAATCCAATCCTTTGTGGATTGTAGATTCAGGAGCGACAGACTATGCAGCGAAGGATATAAAATCCTTCGTGGAATTTTGACGAGTACCAACTGGAACTAAGTGCATCTATGTAGAAAATAACTCCAGAGATGAAGTTAAAGGGATTGTCACCTGCCAATTGAACATGTGTGGTGGACGCACCATGTTCCTACATGATATCCTATATGCTCTGGAGATTCGTCGAAATTGAGTGTCTGTTTTGATGTTGATCAAGCTTGATTTTTTAGTATGAACTTCCATAATAAATGTGTAGATTTATATTTGGATACAAACTACTATGGTTTTAGTCACTTTCTGGATGGTTTTATTGTACTAAATATTGACTGTGGTGATGTCAATATGTTATTCCCTTGTTTCACGTCTTCTACTTTATATGATAATGATGTGAATATGGTGGCATGCTAGACTTGGTCATATGGGGCCAACAACATATGAAAAGACTAGCTAAAGAGAGCTTGTTGGGCAACATTGAAAAAGTCGGTTTGCCCATATGTGTGCATTACCTAGTAGGAAAAATGACAAGAAAACCATTTGGAAAAAGTAAAAGAGCTAAATTTCCTCTGCATTTAATCCATTCTGACGTCTGTGGTTCAATGAATGTGAGAGAAAGGCAAGTGACTGTTTATTTCATCACTTTTATAGATGACTATACTCGATTCGGATATGTCTATTTGATTTCTCATAAATTTGAAGCATTATGTTGTTTCAAAAGGTTTACGACCTTGGTAGAGAATCAATTAGACAAGAAAATAAAAGTATTAAGATCCGATCGAGATCGAGAATATCTATCTGATGAGTTCAGAAAATTAAGTGATGAAAAAGGAATAGAAAGACAGTTGTCTATTCCATATACTCCTCAACAAAATGGTGTTGCAGAGAGAATAAACAGAACTCTACTGGAAATGGTTAGGTCCATGATGGCGCATGCTAACTTACCTATTACTTTTTGGAGTGATGTATTGTTAACTGCTGCCTATGTACTTAACTGGGTGCCTTCCAAATCAGTTATTTCCACTCCATATGAGTTATAGACAGGTAGAAAACCGGACTTAAGTTTTCTTAAGCCGTGGGGTTGTGCTGCCTGTACTCATGAGTCCTCTCACAAGTTTGGGAAATTGGGTCCCAAAGGAAAGAAAAGTATTTTCATGAGATACTCCAAACACTTGAAAGGGTAAGTGTTCATAGGTGAGCAGGAAAGTGGGAGCATAACTGAATTTGAATCACGAGATGTCATATCCTTAGTAGATGAATTTCCTAAGAGGGGCGAAATAGGGGAAAATTACTTCCTATTTGAAATCTTGGATTAAGATAATGATATTAGTGGAGTTTGTCCAAGTGGGAGTAATATGAGAAGTGATGAATTGAATTTAATTCATTCTCAATTGCAACCACATGATAACACAACGTCATTATCTAATCCGAGTGGGAGTATAATGGGGAATGATGTGCTAAGTGTACAATCTCCCATACGGCGAACAAGTCGCTAGAGTATTCCCCGTCGATGTTTTGACATTGAAAGGGAAACTTTTATGATTGCTCCACAAGATGAGGATGAGCCAATAAATATTAATGAGGCTCTGAATTGCCCTTATAAGAAAAATGGATTAATGCAATGGAAGAGGAAATGGAGTCAATGAAATCAAACCAAGTTTGGGAACTGGTTGATCTTCTAAAAGGACACAAAGCTATTGGAAACAAGTGGGTTCTCAAAAATAAAGCGAAAGACTGATGGCTCGATAGAATGGCATAAGGCTCGCCTTGTAGCGAAGGGGTATAATCAATAGGAAGGAATTGATTATGAAGATACATTTTCTCCTATAGTGAGATTTACCTCGATTCGCATTATTCTGGCAATAGTAGCTAGTCTGGATCTTGAGTTACATCAAATGGATGTAATGACTGATTTCCTCAATAGAGAATTAGAGGAAGAAATATATATGAAACAACCTGTTGGTTTCATAGTGAAAGGCCAAGAATACAAGATATGTCGACTTTTGGGATCGATATACGGCCTCAAGCAGTCATCGAGACAATGGTATATACGTTTTCATAATGCCATAATGGCATATGATTTTACAATGATTGATGAGGATCATTGTGTATATATCAAAAGATCCAATGATGAATTTGTGATCATATCATTATATGCTGATGATATACTGATTGCCGGAAGCAATATGGAGTTTGTTAATACCGTCAAAAGTTGGTTGTCTTCTAACTTTGAGATGAAGGATATGGGCGATGTTGCATACATTCTTGGAGTTAAGATTTCGAGATTGTAAACCCATAGACACTCCTATTGCAAAGGGTGAAGAATTGAGCCATAGACTATGTCCAAGGACTCCACGAGAGAAGGAACAAATCAAACATGTTCCTTATGCTAGTGCTGTTGAATGCTTGATGTACGCTATGATGTGTACAAGACCTGACATATGTTTTGCAGTTGGAATGGTGAGTAGATACCAATCCAATCCAGGTCCAGCACAATGAAAAGCCGTTAAAAGAATACTGTGGTATCTAAAGGGGACTGCTGATTATACGCTGAGTTATTAAGGAAAGGATCTGCAACTCTAAAGCTATTCTAATGTTGATTATAGAGGAGATTTAGATGAAAGGAAATCTGCCTCTGGCTTTGTTTTCTTACCGAATAATGGCACCATATGTTGGAGCAGTAAGAAACAAAAGTGTATAGCCTTGTCCACGTTGGAAACTAAGTCCATGGCATTATCAGCAACAGTATATAAGAAGGTGTTTGGCTTAAGAGATTTTTTGGATCATTTAGGTGTTATTGGAAGTGCTGCAAATTGATTATTGGTTAACTGTGGTAGCCAAGCAGCTATAGCGTACATCAAAGATCCAAAATATCATGGCAAGACCAAACATATAGATACCAAGTATAATTTTGTCAAAGATATGGTTGCACGAAAGGATGTGAACTTGCAGTACATATTACGCATAGAATGGTAGCAGATCCTATGATAAAGCCAGTACCTAGAGATGTGTTTTTGTGGCCATGTGAAATCTCTAGGATTGCGTAGAGGCTGATGTACTGAATATTGTAATTTCCTTAAGTGTTCACATTGATGAATTTGCGTTTTCATCATTAATGCCTATGAATCTTTGTGTGATCTTTATGCATCTTAATGCTGAGTGCATTATTTTAGGTTGAGAAAGTATGTCGGACAGATATATAGAGATGAGATGAGACTGTTTTTAAGCTTATTATCTAGGTGATAATCGAGAGCTCAAGCTTAAAACACGTATGTCGCCTTAACTTGGTGTTAAGATGAGGACATAATACTTACTATGTCCGAAAGTAAAATACCCCACATATTTTACTTTATCTGTCTATGATGGCAGATGTGAGTTCTGATCAATTTTGTGAATGAGTAGATACGTGAACTCAAGTTAGACATTGGGTATGTCTGAACTATCATCTGTACGGTATTGAAAATGTAGACATACGCTCCATGGGAAAGGAGTTAATACCGTAATACGTATTTCATACTACGTATGCATGAGACGACCAATAAGAGTGGCAAAAGTTTGATCTCAACTTTTTATGTCATGTGAGACTCTTGAGGAAAAGAGTTCATCCATTTTTTAGTCCCCTCATGACTCTTACTTATTCTCAAGATTTTTATTTAGTGTTTGCTATCTTAGGATGTTGCCAATGGTCATGAGTTTGATTCGATCTAATGGGACATTTCTAGAAAAGCAAGCTAAACTGAAATTGAGAGTTTGAAGGAAAGAGGAAGATCGATTTTAGAGAATCACATTGTAGTTTTGTATTCACCGGTTAACCAATTATGACTGTTTTTGTGATAATCATAATTGTGAATACAATGTATATATCATTGTTTTAAAAGAGATCAAGAGAGATATAAATATGATCAATCGATCTAGGGTACTGCATACTAAGTCTACTCAAGAAGTGATGCCCATTATGAGCTGCTATATATTCCTAACAGATGTATGGCAACGAGCTCTCAAAGTATGCTGGTCGCACGGATTATTCACCGGTATGAATGTTGAAGAGAGGTAAAGAGAATCATGTTCGGCCCACCATGTGCGAGTGGGAGATGATGGATTTATGAGATGGGCTTAAGGCCAGTCCGCCCATGCTGGGCCCAAAAAGCCTGGCCCATAGGAATAGGGCCCGTGGATGGGGGAAGGTATAAAAGGGAGGAGAGAGAGAGAGATGGCACCTGTTGGAAAAACAGACGTACGTACGCTTTTCTCCCGCGCGTTTTCTCTCTCTCCAAAAGACAAAAAGAACAGTAAGGCAAACGGCATCGTTTTTCTTCCCTTCAAGGCGTCATCGGATCGAACAGGGCCAAATTCTCGTCCTCTTATCGGCATTGGTGTCTAATCTGTAGCTAACAAGGTACGCTCAAATCCGTGGTGTGCTTTAGGATCGGTGATACGTGATTTTCTCGGGCTTCGCTTCCGCATTCGTTTTAGGGGTTCGATTTAGTGTCGAATCCGGTTTTCGGGAATCCGTTATTCCCAACAAGAACTATAAGCAGAAATATGAAGTTGCAATTTCAAGGTAAAGAGATAAGGGAAAGAGAATTGAGACACAAAGTTTATAGTGGTTCAGCTTAGACCAAGCCTACGTCCACTCTCCCGCACTGACAGCCCACCAACCGGATTCTACTATGAATCAAAAGAGATTTTACAGTATCACGTCTTTGATTCCATAGTGTAGAGACTCCGCTACACTTCCTCAAGGTCTCACAAGAATTTTATCTCTCTTTTGAGTATAGTTTAAGCTCGACAAATTGTAACAACAAAGAACTAAGAGTTTCAAACATTGAAATTTTTCTTTCATGCACCCCCTCGAATAACCTAAGCGTCTTCCTTATATACTCCATCATGCTTTCATAATCGTTGGCACCTTCCAAAGGAATTCTTCCAATATACCCATTGAACAAAGTCAATTAGGAAGATCTCGAGTTATTTAAGGAATGTGATGATAGCCCACCAATCCTACTCACCCATACAATCAGAATCTAGGTTTCCATAAGTAAAATCTTCCAAGTATACTCCGCCAATCAATGAATCTAATTATCCAAATTGATTTCAATAAGAATAATTGATCATGAGATGCTATCTCCAGCCGTGAGATCTCCTTCAACCGTACGAACCAAATTCTTAAATATATACTTGTATTTGGATAAGTCTTCTTCATCGGATAAATCTTTTCTTCACCGGTCTGGAAACTACTAGTGAGACGACGGAGATCTGCAGATGTTTGAGGGAAGAAGACGGTGCTAGCGAAGTTAATTAACTTTGAATCTCGAGTCTGGAGGTCTTCTGACTTTGACAACAGAGTCTGCAAGTCTTCAGATTGGACTGATGGAAACGTTTTGTTAACTTCAAAACAGATAAGAAAGTTTTCTCCAACAATAGTAAGATAGGGGGATTGAATTGCACTGTGGCCAAAACTGATAGGTTCATTATGTTCTTGAAATATTCACACTTTCTGGGTAGTCATGATATATTATATAAGACATAAATATTAATTGGGACAATTAATTCTTTTGGGAGTATTAATTTGTTAGTACAAGTCTTACTATCAGTTTAGTGATGAACCTAGGGATGTCACACACCATAAATAATTAGAATAACATGGACCAAGAGAGAAATAATTTTGCAAATGTGTTTGCAATCACTGCAATCAAATTGTGTCGACTTGAAATTAAATTAAATGAGATTTAATTTAATTTGTATTATAATCACGAGCCTACTTGCATATGATGCACACACATGCCCAAAGTGAATATATGTTAATGTAATCCAAATGCAAACGTAAAGATTATAGGGCTGTTTGGTTCAGCATTCCCAAGGGGCTTTCATCCCCAAAAGCCCCTTGGGAAAAATTTCAACTGTTTGGTTCAGCATTTGGAGGTATACTTGGGGGAATGCTAGCATTTGGAATGCTCTGGAATGCTGAAAGCCCAAAGCCGGTGGGGACCTGCTTTGGGCATTCAGCATTTTCGGAATCTTTGAAGGGGTTTAATGAATTTTTTTCCTTCCAATATTGTCCTCACTGATAATTGAGTTTTCTTGTTTTACCCTCAAAAAATAACTGTTCATCGTCTTCCTCGTCTCCCTCGTTTCTTCAAAGACCAAAGCCTAGCCGGCGGAGCTCAACCGGCCGGAGCTAGTCGCCCACGCACGAACGTCGCCACACACCGCCGTGGCCACGCACCGCCGTCGCCACACACCGCCGTGGCCACGCACCACCGTCGCGTGTGTCACGACCTCAGCGTCATCGCCTGGGTCGCGCGACCCACGCGACGGGCTGAGCAGTCGGTCGCCACGCACCGCCGTTGCGTGGGTCGCGGCCTCAAGCGACGTCGCGCGACCCACGCCACGGGCTGAGCGGTGCTCAGCTGCCCAGATCCGGTCGCCGCGCACCGCCATCGCGTGGGTCGCGGCCTCAGCGGCGTCGCGCGACCCACGCCACGAGTTGAGCGGTGCTCAGCAGCCCAGATCCGGTCGCCGCGCACTGCGGTCGCGTGGGTCGCGGCCTCAGGCGGCGTTGCGCGACCCACGCGATAGGGCCGAGCGGTGCTCGGCCGCCCAAATCCGGTCGCCCGAGACCGTGCGACCCATAGGACGGCGGTGCGTGGGTCGCGCGACCCGCCGCCTCCCACCACCACAGCCACCAGCCGCCTCCCCCACCACAGCCACCACCTCGGCCACTCGCCGCCTCCCCACCACGGCCACCGGCCGCCTCCCCCACTCGCTCCCCTCCTCTGCGTCAAGAACATCTCCTCCTCCTTTTTCCTTTTCTTTTTTTCCTTTTTCTTTTCACCTCAAAGCTATTTTGCAAAATGCTACACCAAAATAAGAATTCCCAAACACTTCAAAGCATTCACCAAATGTCCATTCTTCTAAATATACTTGGGAAATGCAAAGCCATTTCCCCCAAAGTTGAACCAAACAGCCCCTATGTCCTTTTTATTTTTATTTTTATTTATACATATAAATAAAAAGGGATTTGATTAATTATTTTTCATTTAACTAATTAATTAAGGTGCATGTGTGCAATGCACATCTTGTGCGTGTTTTTATTTTGAATAAAAAAATTAAAGCGTGCATGTGCACAAATTCGTGCACATGCATGATTTGCACAAAATCGTGCATGATTGCTTGTGTCCATGCTTGCACGATCGTGCACAATCGCGCTTTGAGAGAATGAAAGTGAGGATCAGCAACAATTGTTGATCCCACGATCAGCAACCGTTGCTGATTCGTGAAATACTATCCGAAAGTCCGCAAAAAGAGTTGCTAAAATAAAGATAAAAAATGTGTGCGTGTTTGTGTGGTTTTTATGTGTTCTTGTGTTTTTTTTTTTTTTCGAAATGCGAGAAAGAAGAGGGATTCTCTCATTCGGGCCATGACTAAAAACAGCAAGGATATGTCGGATTGTCTCCACAAGATTGCTAGCACGATCATAGTGTTGATTATCCAAAAGTTCCCTTTTTCATTCGACATCAATTGTTGGTGTGTTTGAACTAGAGGTCCGACATTTGCGAGACTCGAACTGAAGAACATCCGAACCAATTCATTTAAAGTGCGCTTCGAGAGGTAATTTGTTTAACTCTCTTTTTATATTTAGATTTTTTATTAAAACGCACGAACAATGCCTTCGAAGAATCATGTATAAAATATCATTTTTGTTTACGCTACGTTTTTTTTTTTTTAATTTTACCTATACATAGATTTACGAAACCCCATCATTTGAACTTGCAGTAGTTGCCCGTCACGGCTTCTCATGGCCGTCAAAATCTTGACCTCGCCAATCGCAGCCATGGATGAGCCCGTCGTGGCTAGTAGGGGTGTGCAAAATACCTGGGAACCGCCTGGATTGCCCGGAACCGGTGGTTCTTGAGGGAACCGGTCCAATTCCTGGTTCCATGGGCGGATCCGCTCGCCCGCCCACCCGGACCGGACTGGAACCTTTTTAATATTAAAAAAAAATTACTAAAAGAAACCCTACATCTCGCGTCTCATCTCTTCGTCTTCGGTTCTCTCTCTCCGTCTCTTCCTTAGTCTCTTCATCTTCGATTCATTCCCAAGCATTGACACCGCCACTGCTGCTCCTCCACCGCCGCTGTCTGCCCCCTTGTGCCGGTCGCCACCCGCCACAGCCGCTACTCCTTTGCCTTTGCTGTCCGCCCCCTTGCTCAATCTCCTTGTCTTCAATTCCTCCCCGAGCGTCGACGCTGCCGCCGCTGCTCCTCCGCCGCTACTGTTCATCTCCTTGCGCCGGTCGCACCCGCCACAACCACTGCTCCTCCGCCTCTGCTGTCCATCTCGACCGAGCCCCCTTTTCTGTCACTCAACAAGGTACGATCATTGGCTTCTAGCTTGCCTCTTGATTCATCGTCCGCTTGCGAACTTGTACTTTGGTTTGATTACCCAATAGGTCAGAACGTAGTGAAGTTCAAGTCTTTGTTTTAGGAATCGATCACTGTTCATCTTGGTGCTTTGTCTTCGACGGTGCTCATGCTTGAATTTGCAGAATCCTGAGTTGCTTTTCCCTTTTGTTGTGTTTTTTTTATTTTTTGTATGTCTGATCGTAAGTAAATTCACTGCGCTTCCGTCGCTGCTTTGCCGCCCCTTCGCGCGATCCCTGCAGCCATTTCGATTCCTCCCCGAGCGTCGAT
This sequence comes from Eucalyptus decipiens, assembly GCA_014182575.1. Lineage (NCBI taxonomy): Eukaryota > Viridiplantae > Streptophyta > Magnoliopsida > Myrtales > Myrtaceae > Eucalyptus > Eucalyptus decipiens. The sequence goes on along the minus strand of CM024610.1, from coordinate 11,437,392 downwards.
GCCGCCGCCGCCGCTGTCCGCCCTCTCGTGCCAACCGCCATAGCCTTTGCTCCGCCAAGCAATGACTCGCGATGCCACAGCTCGCCTCCGCGCCGACCATCGCGCTAGCAACCACGACCACCCTTCACCCGCTCTCCCATCACCACGACGACACAGCTCGCCTTCGCGTCAAGATCGGTTCCATGGATCCACCCGGGAACCGGATCGGCGGTCCGGTTCCCAGGTGGATCCATGCAACAAACGGGTGGATCCCGGTTCCAATTTTTCGGAACCGGTCCTTAGCGGGCGGTTCCCGGTTCTAGGTCGGGAACCACCCGCCTGGACTATGCACACCACTAGTGGCTAGACCTGAAGCTGCTGGAATTGGATTCTGCGTCATAGTTGGACAGTTACACCACTGGTGTGGAGCATAAGGAAGTAGAAAGAGATTGAAGAGAGAAGGCAACGGAGGAGAGAAGAAATCCTTAAGAGCGGGCCCACTTGCACACGTGGCGATCAATGAGTGGATCGATTTGCAGATGGCGTGTCAAACTAGTTCCACCTAATATTTTCTCAGAAATCAAAGCTAGGAGCAGGTTCTAAGGTATGAACCCCCACTAAGCCGCAACTTGTGCAATCCTCGTTCAATCTTTTGACGCAGTGATCGCATGCGGTGACACTCGCGTGGCTTCGTCGGAGATCGAAGTCACCGCATCGTCTGGAGCATCGAACACCCAAAACCCTCCTAACGAAGAGGCCGTCATCGATGTGCCCTCTGCCTCTGCGTGCGGCGATTTGGAGAAATTGAGCAAGTTCGTGGAGCAAGAAGGAGCCTCTCTCTCGATTCCCGATGCAATTGGGTACCAACGCTCTCCAATGGGCTGCTCTCAACAACTTCGCTGGCATCGTTCAGTCCATCATCGAGGTATTTGCTTTTCGTCGCTCGCTTCTTCTCCCTTCGCCTTCGTGAAAGATTCTGCGCGCCAATTATGCATTTCTCGCAACAATCCTGAATTTGGGTGTGTAAAGTTGCTGCCTACTTGGTACCATCTTGATGTACTAATTACTATTGTTCTTTATGTATGCCGGTGTTGGATGATGAATTGTTTTTAAAATGGCCGTTGAAGAATAGGGGTATAAAGTGAATGCGACGGACAACCTGAAGCAGACTGCACTGCATTGAGCCGCTGCTCGTGGATCCGTTGCTGTTGCGGATATGCTTTTGCAAAATACAGCTTGGATAGAGGCGTCTGATATAATTGGGAATCGAGTACTTACTCGTTCTCACTTTGCTATTGATATATTGTTATTCTCAGTTAGTTACTTACCGTAGTTAAGGAATTACAGCATTGGCATGCCTATTTGAGTAAAGAACGAATTTGGTAATTGTGGCATTGGCGTGCTAGGTTTCGTCTTCAATTAAAAGGGATTTTGAGCGATTTATATGTGACTTTTATGCTGTACTGATAAACAGCAACATGTGATACAACCAGCTAGCCATAGTGGTCATTTCCATTTTATGAAACTATTTCTGTTAAAGATCATGGAATTTCATCTTCTGAAGTCATGATTTATTGTGTTTGACTATATTTCTCATTTCGTTCAGTGAGAAGGGTCAATAAAAGTCCTCCAGTGTCATTCTTTTATTCTTTTTTTTTTTTTTTAATGACAGTTCTTCATTTGCTAGCCTCTACACACATGTTTTCTGTGATTGCATAATCGATGCTATCTAAATCCTTAACTATTTGTTTTTATAAGATATCATGTACTACTAAAGAGTTGCGTTGCAAGGTATAAATCTTTAAATCTACAAGGAAGCTTTGTCATCATCAAAAATGGGGAGATTGTTGGAGAAAACTCCTTTGATGTTTTGAAGTTGACAAAACTTATCCAAAGTCTATTTTGAATATTTTCAGACTTCTGTGTCAAAGTCTGAAAACTGCCAGACTTTAGTATCAAAGTCTGTTCTACATCAAAAGTCTGCTCACACTAACGAATTCTAGACTGAATGCGATGAAGAATGAAGACGAAGTCAGACTCAAGATTATATTCAAAGCATTGGTTTATTACAAGATATACATGGCTTATTGGCTGGGTTCAACACCTACAAGATTGGTTATCTTTATTGGAATCAATTTCGATACATCAAATCTCTTTGGAAGGCAAGTAATTTTGGAAAGAATCTACTTATGAAAACTAAGATCCTGATTGTATGGGCGAATGGAATTGATGAGCTTTCAACACAATCTACAAATGGCTCGAAGATCTCCTTGATTGATTCTGTCCAACAGGTTAATTGGAAGAATTCCTTTGAAAAGTGCCAACAGTCGAGAAGGCATGAAGGAGTATTTAAGAAGACATCTCCAGTCTTTTGATAGAGCGCGTAAAAGAGAAAATTCAAAGTCTGAAGCTTCGTAGTTTCTTGTTATTCCATATACTGTGTTTAAGCTTGTACTCAAAAGAGAGAGAAACTTATAGTGTGACTTCATGAGAGAACAATCGAGACTATTCACTATGAAGTCAAGATCGCAAGATTGTAAATTCTCTTTTGATTCATAGTGGAATCCAGCCCAAAGGCAGTCAATGTGGGAGAGTGGACGTAGACTTGATCTAAGCCAAACCACTATAAATTCTGTGTTTTTATTTTCTTCCATAAACTCATTTACTTTGCTCGTAGTTTTATTCAACTGTTAAAGTCTAAACCCACTCAAAGTCTGTTGTTCTTCAGACTCAATTTCAAAAGCAAAATAATTTTACTACTTTACGCGAAAATTTTTCTTCACACCTATTCACCCCCCCTCTAGGTGTTCATACTAGCATTTTCACCTTGCACTTGTGAACTCCATTAAAACCAACTTAATTGCCTGGGAAGAATTTGGAATAACTTGATCGTATAATATAACATTTTTATAATACCACATATTTGTACATAGAATTAATGAAAAGAGAATGAAGAATTTGTAATCCAAACCCATTCTCTAAGCATTACGCCCTGGTTAAGGAAATGGTTGATCATTTTCTCTAGTTATGAGAAGTTCCAAGCAAACGAGATGATACACCAAGGACTCCATCTCCATAAAATATGGGTTAATAGATGGATTGAAGTTTCTTATGAATTTCCACAAAATGGGCATGAAGGACGTGGAATGTGAAATAACTTGTCCAGGTTAGCTCTACAGGGCAAGACATTAGCCATTGTCCTCTAAAACATCATCTTGTGCCTCTCATGAACTCTAGTAATCCATGTTTTATTCCAAATTCCAGATTTGGTGCCATTCTTTGTACACGACTTGATGAGCTTATAAACTTATTTAACCAAATTCCATATTGGTTTATCCACCCAAATGGAGGTTCGAACATGAATATGGAGGATGGCTTTGATTGAGGTTGGGTAAAACACATGAGTTAGACTATTTACATCAGTTTTTGTCCCTAAGATAAAGAAGCTTGTTATACTTTAAAATTGGATCAGGATCAATAAAAGGAGGTAGATGATTTGGTATGTGTGGAATCCAAGGGTTGTTATTGTCAAGCCCATGTTCGCCCATAACGATATTGTCTACTATGGGCTGCAGTCCGCATAGTTTTGTTCTTCTAGGGTCTGCCTAGAAAAGGCCTCATTACATGTCAGGACTAGTGTCATTTCATATATGACAATTTACCTCACCACACTCAGGTGATATAAGATTCAGTTCATTCATGCCCCCACACCATCCTACAATTGGAGCCGCACCTTGTCTAGGCCCTCTCTAGCCCCATCAACCACTCCTACCCACGTGGGGTCAAGTCGTTATAGGCCCACCAACTTTTGCCTAGTTCGTCCTCAAGCCACACATTTTTGGTTGGGCTATTGGCTCTGAAACCAAATATATCACACTTCGAATCCTATAAGGATGAGGTTGACATAGCCGTCTTTTCACCCGAAAGATGCAACCTCTAACTACCCAAAAGTCCTCACGATATCATTCTTGATCTATTGACTACTAATCAAGAGACATAAAAAGATTGAGAAAGAGAGGGGTGAACAACCATAATTCAGTGAGTAGTATATATTTTCTAAGTAGATTGAGCAGACACTATGTATGTATACAAAGTGATTAGAAAACTTCATAATTCAAACTCAGTATAAAATACATATATATATATATATATATATATATATATATATATATATATATATATATATGTAAGCTGTTTCTTATCAACAAGACTTTATACTAATTAGAAAACTCATTTAAACCATTATCACAATTCAAGTATCGATGGTCAAGCCCATTGATTAATCTCTATCAAAAATCACGCGTCGATGGTTTATCCATCGACTAGTCTACTGTTTAATATCCTATCATGGTCACGACATAATGCCTTATGACAAAGTGACCAAAATTCTCCCTTAGCAAGATCTCTACCTACAAAGTTGGTAGCTTTGCCTAGAGGATATACATGCCCCTAAAATCCTCTCACTCGGTTCATAGTTATATTGAGCATAAACAACCATCAAAATATGAGTTTCGCAAACATAATGGTACTAAAGCCAATAGTCCAGTTGGAAGTGGGTAGTTCGGTGACAAAACAAGCAGAAGTTAGTGGGTTTGTAACTACCAGATCCTACAAGGGCGGTAATGGTATTAGAGGCAATAGTCCAACTAGAAATGTGTGGTTTGGGGGTGAACTAGGCGAAAGCTGGTGGGCCTGTAACAACTTGGTCCTACAAGGCCGAGAAACCAGAGAGGGCTCGGACAAGGTGTAATCTAGGATGGCGTGGGGCAAAAATGAATCAAATCACCCATTTCATGGGTATGGTGGGATGAAGTACCATATATGAAATGTCATTTATCATAACTTGTGACGTGATTTCCAAGTTTACGAGTCAAGAATCCTATAAAATGATAAAGCAATAATCTTGCTCGCACTTTTTCGAGCGATGTTTATAAACATATGAACTCCCATGTTAATTCAAGTGCCCTAATCTAAAGAGACTTTGTAAGGAACGTAAAATAGGCTAGGTTCATTGGTTGAGAAACAAAGGAATGTTAGGCTCAAAGATGTATAAAGGGTGAGAGTTGATGATCAGGCATTGTCGCCAGTCTTCTTCTTCACCAAGGATTGTCTTGGCAATGTGGTCCACTAATTATAAAAACTCGGTATTTGTGCTTTTTGAATACTGCTCCATTGGGATTCAATTTTTGTAATTGATGGTCATCTATCTTGACTCTCTTTTTTTCATCTATGGGCATCAGCCTTGCTTTTACTAGACACACTGCTTTTTCATGCCCTTAGTTCTCATTCATTTTTTGTTCACTTCTTTTTTCATGGGCATTGGCCTTGCTTTTAGTAGACACACTGATTTTTCATGCCCCTTAGTTCTATTTTGAATGACCATATAGTGCCTTTAACATTTGGACCTTTGGGAGGTCTTCGTTTTCTGTCAGCACTCCATACCATATTGTTTAAACAATTGCTTTTTGCCTTGCCCTAGTGTAAGGGATGATCACCAACCGGGTTTGAAGAAATGAAATTGCAAGTTCAAGTGGGCTATGCAAAAGATATAAGTATGTAAGATAGAGAAAGAAATGATATTCATCATCCTAGGGCACTTAAATTACCACATGAATTCAATATAATAGCACGACTTGAAGATTAATGCAAGTGAGAGCAAGAAAATTTCTTTTCATTTTCCTCACCTCATGATGCTATCTTACCTCCAATCTCCCCCGATGTGGGGTGGTTCTTGACAGGGATAATTTGAAAAAAAAAAAAAATCTCTATAAGTGTATGAGGCTCAAAAGGGTTAAGCAAATGGATCGCCTATAGTGTTTGAGATAGAGAAATAAATTGCCCCTCATCATTTCGATCATCGTACCTTTCGCGAGAAAACTCTTTACCTTGTGGATATGGAACTTTTTACACTCATCTCATAAGTGTATGAGTAGGGGACTGTGTATAGGATAAGGCTTGCCTTTCATCATCCTAACACGTCTCATTTCGCATTCTTAAGCATTTGATATCACTCCATTGAATTGTCCGTCTTGACAAATCTCCACATGAAATTGGTGAGTTAAATAGGTAAAATCACTATGGAAATTCTCCTTTCAAAAGAGTCCAGCAACTTTAAGCATGAAAAGCTTTTGTGACTTCAAACAGACAATTTACTACACTAAAAAATGCTATCATAAGTATGAAAAACATGATTTCAAGTGTTCATTCAAGGAATTGTCCCACAAAGGGACTATCTCAGCAATAGGTGTCCTTGGATTGCCCATATCAAAAGGGAACAAATACACAAATTGATCAATCGATGCTGAAAATTTGATCTTTAATTTGATGAATTCTTACTTTTGCCCTTGCACAAAACAACGTGCATGAATAGGATACTATGCAACATCAAAGTAAATGCACATGAAATATTTATTTTGGTTTGGGTGGAGATTTTGTCTCAGTCAGGTCACTACCAAAATCTATCATGTCCCCAATTTGTCATCTGCAAATTAAAAAACAGAGTGTCATTTCCCAAAATTAATTATGTTCAAGGACGAGACGTACCTCTTCCACCAAAGAAGGATGGTCATCTTTTACTTGCCCCTCATTTTATTACGACTTTAAAAATGTGTTCTCAAACTTGTTGAGTAATAATTGGGCCAATTGATCTATCATCACAATCTGATGTTCCTTTTTCAGATGCTTTCTTATCAGGCCAAGAAAGTAATGCCTTAAGACCATGACTCATGTGTGCTTGAGTTCTTCACCCTCTTTGGTTTTGTGATGCGAATATTCCAGGTCAGAGATTTTTCCTTCTAGATATGTCACTAGTCTTTTCATGGTGGCATCAAATTCCACTACCTCAGGAAAATGAGATGGTTCAAAAGTCTCTTGGCTTTCTTCTTCAGGTCGCAATGTCTCACTCATTTTGATCCACCCTTTTATCTCTTGACCGTGTACGGATGGGTGAGTAGGATCGCTCCATAATCACCTAATTCAAATGAACAAAAACATGTAAGCATGATGTGTAAATAGAGAGTCAATCCATGACAATGATCTAATCGATTTTTTCATTTTTTCATCTAATCATTGAAAAGTCCGTACAAGGGAATTCCTAAAAAAGAACAATAAAAATAGGACACCCTAGCAAAAACCAAATTTCCTAAACATGAACTAGGAAAAGCCTAAATTTGAAACTTCCTAATAAGAACAATAAAGACAGGAATTGAAAACAAATCTCCAAAACTTTTTCAAATGATTCATTGCATGGCAATTTCCTTATTTCATTTCTAATTGACAAAAGAATTAGATCAATGATTGACCTAAATTGTCATGGACTGACCAAAAGCACAACAAAATAAATTGCATAGTATAGGTTTAGAAGACTTCACCAAAAAAAATTGACAGTAATCACATAAACATACACATGAGATGTGAGGCTCGATTTCTACTTTAGATAGGCTTAGCAAAGTGAAGCCACAAGGATGATTATACTAGCCGCGGGTGTGACTTCGGCTTGGTCAAAGAGCCAACGTGGGTTGCGAGGATGCACGAGGTGGGTACTCTTGACACCAAAAAGGAAATTTCGGGATTAAGATGGGCGACTCATACCGCAGGTATGCAGTTGGAGTGGTATCCATTTCGATACCATCCTAGATGATCTTGTGCGGCCCAAGTCCGGCGGCAGGTTGTGTATGCAAGAGTGTAATGCTAAATTAAGGGCATGCACAACAGTATATATCAAGCAATACTTCATAAGTTTAAACTCAAAACAGTCATCCCTAACTCCAACCTGCAAGACAAGGGTTAGTATAGACTACTCCCTTATACCTCCCCATCTACAAGAACATTTAACATCTTAAATGTTAGGGACGTACTTGGAATACTCGCTGTCAAACATAAATATTTTTTCAAATAGAAGAGAAAATCAATATAAGTCTATTAAGAGTTTTAATTCAAGTCCCTAGTGGAGTCACCAAGCTGTCATGACCAAAATTTCGGGTGAACCATCTAGGATTTGGCTAATGGATTATTAACCCTAAACTTAATTCGAACAAGCCTATACCAATTCGCGACTTATGTTCAAGTATTTAGCATGCCATTGATTTTTTTAATTAGGAGTCGACACTAATCTATTTTTCGGCGGGTCGATTAGAAACTCAAGTAAAGTAATGGGAGATTTACTTTACTCTTACGAACCAGAGATTTGTAAGTTTGGAGACTTGATTACACTAGATTTCTCTAACGTCCTTTCAGTACCTTTCTCTTTTATTTCGAAAAAAAAAATTTGCAAGCAACTTGAATTGATTTTAATTTACATCCCTAACATGTGAGGCAATCATGCCGGTGCGAAAACTACCAATTTAATATCTAAATAAATAAGTTAATAAATTACATAACTTACCTCACATTGACAGTCCTAGATATAATTTCAAATTAACACGCAATTTCTTTTTTTGTTTGTTTTTACTTATTTTATGAAAATCATGCTTTATGCAATGCATGTTTTTTTGTTTTTTTTTTTTTTTTTTTTTTGTGATTCGGGGAACCCCGTATAAGCGATAGCCGGCGAGTAAACCCCGTGGTGACGCTAGTGGAGGACCCACTGCCCCAACGTAACGCTTAAGAACCCTAGCAATGCCTCTAGGATTTGAACTTCTCCCCTTCGTGAGGGGGGGAGAGCCCGAAGCCAGCGACGCCACCGTAGGCGGTGGTGCAATGCATGCTATTAATCTAACATAAAATAATATGACATGGCAATATGACCTAAACAATATAATGTGAGTGAAATATAAGCATGCAGTCTGTCCTAGAGAATGAAATGAATTTACTCTAAGACAATTTTTTTTAGTATTTTTTATGAAATTCGAAATTAGGAAAAATGCGAAAATTATCTATGCAGGTTGAGATATCATTCAATTTGTATTAAGAATTAGGTCAATCCAAATCCTAATTTAAACTAGAACATTATCTTAACCAAGTAATCCTAAAATGAAATATATCTAGTGTGAAAGCTAGTACAAGCACCTAGAAGGGGGTGAATAGGTGCAAAAATAAATTTCGAAATAAATATGCAGCACTAATCAATAATGGATTGTGAAAAGGAAATTCTTCTCTTGTAAACTAAATGATTTACGATCAAAGTAAAGAGCATAGATAAGAGAAAATGAACACATAGATTATAGTGGTTCGGCTTAATCCAAGCCTACATCCACTCTTCCGCACTGACAGCCCACCAGCTGGATTTTACTATGAACGAAAGAGTTGTTACAGAAAAGCTCTGCCTTGATTCCACAGTGTAGAAACTCTACTACACTTCCTCAAGGTCTCTCAAAGATATAAACTCTCTTTTGTATATAAGATTTCGCTCAATAGTTTAATTGATTAAGAACAACAAGCTTTAGACTTTGGAATTCTTCTATCGCGCACACACTCGAACAACTGGAACGTCTTCCTTATATACTCCTTTATGCCATCATACCCGCTGGGACTTACTAAAGGAATTCTTCCAATTTACCCGTTGGACAGAATCAATTAGGAAGATCATTCGAGCTATTTGAGGAACATGATGATAACCCATCAATTCTGCTCGCCATACAATCAAGATCTCGGTTTCCATAAGTAGAACTTTCTAAGTATACTTCGCCAATCAACGGATCCAAAATCGCTGAATCAATCTAGATTTGAATAATGGATTCCGACATGCTATATCTAGCCAAGAGATCTTCTCCAGTCGATAAAGTCAAATCCTTAACGAAACATCCAGTTCTGAATAAGCCTTCTTCGATGGACTAGAAGCTGTTAATAAGGATAGACTTTGAGTCTTGAGTCTGGCAGTCCGGAGGTCTTCAGACTTTGATAGAAGAGTCTGCAAGTCTTCAGACTAGACTGATGGAAATGTTTTGTCAGCTTCAAAACACTCAAGAAAGTTTTCTCCAACAATCTCCCCCCTTTTTATGGTGACAAAACTTTCCTGCAGATTTGGATAACTTTGACCTGCAAAACATTACTCAAGCAAATATGAATATCTCGCAAAGATAAATGGCTTAGTAATAACACTAGAATCTGCATCCACAAAAAGTAGGTTAGTCTTGTAGATGAACAAAGCCATGAGATATCAATAATACTTAAGATAAACAAATGTTCAAACAATCAAACCCAAATCCAGTCCAAATCCAAACAGCCAAACACAAACATCACAAAAGTCAAAAGTTCAAAAGTTTAAAGTTCAAATCAAATATGAACCACATCTCTCCCCCTTTTTGTCAGCATTAAAAATGTAGAGATGAAAAGAGAATGAAATTAAGATTGTTTGGGAACACGAACAAGCTGGAAATCTCTCATTAACTGGACCATGCCTTCCAGCTTTTTCAAGTCCTCCTTCAGTTGAGCCACATCTTCACACTTAGCATTTGCTTGAACTTGAAGAGCAAGGGCTTGGATTTGATTATGCAAAGATACTGAAGAGGCTTGTCCTGCATTATGCAAATTATGTACTTCGTATCCCAGAGCATATATTTGACCCCGCATCTTAAAGAGAACATCAAGAATTCTGCGAAAATCTGTTGAATTATCAGTCTAAGTGCTGGCTTCTGCTCGATCAAACGGTGTATAGGCAGATGATGGTAAATCAACATGGTCACGCAGATTGGGCGATGAAACATCATGACCCTCCTCAGGAAATTGAGAGGCATAGATATCCTTTGGGTCTGCTGGAGAGCGGCTTACTCCTTTATTAGTGATAGGAAATGAGGACGTTCCTCTTTTCTCGGGATCTCCCCATGTTTCCATGCCTTCAGGTGGAGAAGAGTGTTCCTTATGCTCTGCTTCCGCTTGATCTGCTCTCTCTTCTTCTTCTTCTTCTTCAATTCTTTCCTCCTATGCATCTCTCTCCTCTGCTTCCAAATCTTCTCTCTCTCTAGTATTCTGTTATGTCTCATCCATGTCTTTTTATTGTCTCTTTGTTGATTCTAGAACAGAATGACTCAAGTTTTTCAATGACATTGCAGAAATGGTGATATCACCCTCATCTTCTTCATCCTCAATGAGGAGAGCTCTTCTTTTCTTGGATGGAGCAACCATGGGCTCCTTCGCTTTTCCTTTTGTAGCCGAAGAGATTTGATGAGTCTTGACAGGGGTTTTCTCCTTGAATTTCTCCAACGCCTTGTTGAGTTCCTTCAAACGCATTTTAGAAACCATTTTTAGTCCCACCACCATTTGATCGCACGATCTAACACAGAGAATCCGGGGAGGCTAAACATTCAAATGTTTGAATAACTTTGTCACAAGAGCTGCGTAAGGAAGTTGACTCTTGTCCTTCACCACTGCCATGTACATGTGGAACATAATAGTGTGTGGAAGAGAGAATTTTTTACCAGCATTGATGGCATACATCAACTTTGCTTCCGAGTTTGAAACGTCGATTTTTGAAGTTGATTTTGGTCTGAGGCAGTTAATCACAACTTTGTGCAGCAAAATGTTGGTCGCATTCATCCTCAAATAGGAAATCTTTTCTTCTATCCTTCTATCCTGAACAAGTTCCAACGTTGCATGAGCAATAGACACATTGATAGGTTGATATCTCCCTCTTTTAACCCCCAATCACATCAGCCAATGTATTCATATCAACCACATAGTTCTGATCTCGAACACTAAAAGAAAATCTATTCACATCCAAGAAATTGAGATTCGAATAGAAATAAGCAGTAAGTTCAGCATAAGCTTCAATAGTTTCAGAACAAAACTGTTCGAGTTGAAGAAGACTGAATTTTTCCCACAAATTGACATTCACAGAGTCAAGAAAATCAAAATCCATATTTCTAGGGTTTATCACCCCACGCTTCAGCAACTTAGAGTACAGTTGCTTGTGGTCATCCGATCGAAACAAGTCTGTCCTTTTACTTCGGATTTTTGCTGCAACACCCATTCTTGGTTTAAACTGATTGTACATCCTATCATCATTATTCCCATTAGGCTGACTCAGCCCTCCAACATGTGGATCGGTTGGGATATTTGCCAATGCCTCTTCTGCTAACCCAACAGAGGAAATTCCCAATCATTCCATTGTGCGTAAAAAATAGGTTTCATTTCTATACCCTTTGTCTTTCAAAAATTCGTCAATATAATTCAAAGGAGTACCACCCCTCTTCAAAGCACGGTAAAGCTTATAAGTAAAGCCAGGCTTAAGAGTTCTTACGGGTTCTACGTCTTCAATGATTTCTTCCTCTTCTTGATGTGCAACATTCTGAGGTCTAGAAGGAGAAGATGGACGCTGCTAAGAATGTTGTAGGCTCTGCCGCTGTCTAGGAGATTCTTCTTCCTTGGTGAGATCAAAGTGCGTAAGCTCCTCACGCATTTGCTGTGGTCCCCTGTTCACGATCCTTGAAGACTTTCTTTAGGATGACATCTTTCACAGTCTTTGAGAGATTCCAAGCTTATTTTCAAGAAAGATGACAACTTTTCGAAGATTAAACAAGTGAAGAAGATAGAAGTGAACAATCTGTGTTTTCTTAGGGTTTTTAAGAGTAAAACGAAGAGGAACAGACAGTATATAAGACAGTCAATGAGAGGCATACGGAACATCGTAAAGAAGAAATATAAATATGCCTTTTAAAAATAACTGCCGTTTGAAAAATTAGATAACTGTCATTTTTAAAATTAACTTCTTTTTCGGAAAGGAAGGATTGCAATAATCACGGAAATTGAAAATAGCAACAATCAATTACGGATAGATGATCGTACCTTTTCGAAATTTGATCTGAGAGAAAATAAAATAAATTACAGTCAAAAATCTTGATTGTCTGAGTGTCTTTAGACTTTCAGTCCTGGGTCTAAACTTCCTCAGACTTTAAGATATTGAGTCTAGAACGAATAACTTCAAATTGATTTTTCTCTAAAGGCTTTGTAAATATATCCGTCAGTTGATTCTTTGAGTCAATAAACTGAATCGAAATTCTCCATTTTGAACATGATCTCTAATGAAGTAATGTCAAATTTCTATATGTTTTGCTCTTGAGTGAAGAGTCGGATTCTTGGTGAGATTGATTGCGCTGGAGTTATCACATTTGATTTCAGTGCATGAATCTTCGATTCTAAAGTCTCTTAACTGTTGTTTTATCCACAGAATTTGTGAACAACAATTTCCAAGAGCTACAAACCCTACTTCTGCTGTAGAAAGAGCTACTGCGCTTTGCTTCCTTGAAAACCAAGACACTGTCCTGCTTCCAAGTAGTTGATAGGTGCCTAAGGTGCTCTTTCTATCAACTCTGCATCCAGCTAGATCTGCGTCTGAGTATCCAAAAAAGGTAAAGTCTCCTTTTTTAGGATATCAGAGACCAGAGTTTGAAGTTGAGGCAATGTATTTGATAATACGCTTTGCAACACTTAGATGAGATTCTTTAGGGTCTGATTGAAATCTGGCACAAATGCAAACACTAAACAAAATGTAAGGCTAGAAGCAGTAAGATAAAGAAATGAACTAATGATACTTCTATATAGCTTCTGGTCAACTTTCTTTCCTCCTTCATCTTTGTCTAGCTTCAAGGAACTTGACATTGGTATATTAATCTTTTTGCAATTTCTCAGCCCAAACTTTTTGATAAGATCATTGGCATATTTTTCTTAATGAATAAAAGTTCCTTCCTTTGTTGTTTCACTTGAAGCCCGAGAAAGAAGGTTAGTTCACCCATCATGCTCATTTCAAATTCATCTTGCATAGACTTAGAGAATTTCTTGCACAGATTTTCATTAGAAGATCCAAAAATAATATCATCAACATATACTTGAACAAGCAGAAAACTTTTGCTTTCTCTTTTGATAAACAACGTAGTATCTACTTTACCTTCGACAAAGCCATTTTGAATTAAAAACTTACTTAGTCTGTCGTACCAAACTCAAGGTGCTTGCTTTAAACCATATAGAGCCTTTTTCATTCTGAATACAGAGTCTGGTTTCCTTGGGTCTTCAAAACCGGATGGTTGTTCCACATAGACTTCCTCTTGGATAAATCCAATTAGGAAAGCACTTTTGATGTCCATTTGGAATAACCTGAAATTCTTATATCAAGCAAAAACAAGTAATAATTTAATTGCTTCTAACCTGAATTCTTGGCGCATAAGTCTCATCATAGTCTATCCCTTCTTCTTGTGTATATCCCTTGGCCACGAGTCTTGCTTTGTTTCTTACTACCTTTCCTTTCTCGTTCATATTGTTCCTGAAAACCCATTTAGCTCCAACGATAGATTTACCTTTCGGTTTAGGAGTCAATTCCCAGACATCATTAATACTGAATTGCCTAAGTTCTTCTTGCATAGCTTCAATCCAGCTTTCATCGGTTAAAGTTTCTTCTATGCTCTTGGGTTCTATTTCATAAATAAGAGCCACAGCACTAGACTCTTCACGCCTTTTGGATCTTGTGCGAATTCCTTCATTAATATCACCAATAATAAGATCTTTGGGATGACTGGACTTATGCTTCCAGTTGCTGGTTGATTTGTCAGATTGTTGATCTTTTTCTTCATTTGAATCTTCGACAATCATTTGTTGTTGCTCTTCTGAAGTCTGAGCTGCTTCTGGAAATTTAGACTTTGTAGAGTTTGGAGCAGGTTTAGATTCTTCAAGTTGAATCTAAATCAATTCATTTTGCACAAAGTCTTGAAATTTGACATTCATTGATTCCTCCACAGATTGAGTCTTTTTGTTGTATACTCTATAAGCTTTGCTGGTGGTTGAATATCCAAGGAAGATACCTTCGTCTAATTTTTCTTCAAACTTACCAACTCGATCATTTGCATTTTTCAATATAAAACATTTACATCCAAACACGTGAAAATATGAAACAATAGGCTTCTTTCCTTTGAATAACTCGTAGGGAGTTTTCTCCAGAATAGGCCTTAGAAAAACTCTATTAATGATATAACATGCTGTAGAAACTGCTTCAACTCAAAAACGTAAAGAGATGTTACTTTCAATTAAAAAAAATTTAGCCATTTCTTGCAAAGATCTTTTATTCCTTTTCACAACTTCATTCTGCTCTGGAGTATATGGAGAAGAGAACACATGCTGAAAACCAGATTCATCACAAAGTTTTGTAAAGTCTTGAGTTTCAAATTCACCTCCATGATTTGTCCGTATACTTGAAATAACATACCCTTTCTAATTTTGGACCTTTTTAGCAAACTTTTTAAAGTAAGAAAAGGTTTCAGACTTACTTACCAGGAAATATACCCAAGTGAATTTTGAATAATCATTCACAATCACTAAACAATATTTCTTACCTTCAATGCTCTAAGTTCCGGTTGGTCCAAAGAGATCCATATGCAGAAGCAGCAGTACACGATTAGTGAAAACTTGATTTATTGGTTTAAATGAGTTTCTTACTTGTTTTCCCAACAAGCATGGTGTGCATAGATCAGACTTTTGGTATGACAAATTGGGTAAACCACGAACAAGCTTCTTTGCTGAAATTTTGGCTATTTGCTTCATGTTGATGTGCCCAAGTTTTCTATGCCATAAGTTTGCTTCTTCTTGAATTGAGATTAGACATTGGGTTTCATCTGGTTTGACATCCAAGAGGTAGATATTTCCATGTCTTCGACCCGTGAAAGATTGAGAGGAGTTTTTACTGGTTCTTGAACAGATTCCTTCTTGAAAATTGATTTTGAAATTGGTGTCGCACAGCTGGCTGATATTTAGCAAATTGTAGTTGAGTCCTTCCACTAAGGAAACATTACTGATTGTGAGGCTTCCAATCTTTACAGTTCCGAATCTCACAATTCTTCCTTTGCTATTTCCTCCAAATGAAATTTTTCCACCATTAACTTGAACGATCTTTATGAAGCAATTTGAATCTCCTATCATATGCCTTGAGCATCCACTATCCAGATACCATTTTACATTTTTCTTGATAGTGATCTGCATTTAGAAAAGAGACTCACGCTTTCTTTGGTACCCATATTTTCTTGGGTCCATTGGTGTTAGTATGATATACGGTCTTTGCCCATACATTCTTAACAAGTATCTAAACCATAGGACATTCTTTCTCAAAATGATCTGAGCTATTGCACTTAGAACATCTAAGAACATTGCGACCTACTAGTTTTACAAAAACTTTTTGGAAATGATTTTTGTAAACATCTCTTGTAGGTCTTCGCTTAATTCTTTCCTTTACTTTGAGAAAATCAATTAGAGGAATGGTTTTCGCAGTCATTCCCAAACCAGATTTATTGAAATAAGATATTTGTGCTGAAAGAATTTTCTCAAGTTTCTCAAATCCTATAGAAAATCTTTTAGAAATATTTGAGATGTCATTTTTCAAGAATGCATTTTCTTTTGAAAGATTGTCTGCATTTTCTTTCAAAGTAGTAACACTTTTGTCTAGGCTTTTGACGTTTTCTTTCCAAACATTTTCATGTTGCTTTAAAGCATAATTTTCTCTTTTGAGTTCGGAAATCCTTTTAAGAAAAGTTTTGAGACTAAGACACAATTCATCAATGTATCTAGAGACTTTAGTAGGGATTTTCAAGTCACTTACCTCAATTTCACTGTCTGAATCTGAGTCTGTCTCGGAGTCTAAATCTGAGTTTGATTGTGTCATGAGACAAATGTTGGCATAATCATCATCACTTTCTTCACATTCTGTATCACTCCAAGTTTCTACTTTGAGTGCCTTTTGGTATTTTTCAGTTTTTCCTTTCTTTTTCCTCAGAAGGAGACAGTTGGGTCTGATGTGTCCCTTTTTCTTACATTCAAAGCAGACTACATCTCTATTGGTTTCATCATCCTCAACAAACTTGGTCTGTTGCTTTTGAAAGCTTTGTTTCTTTGGATTGAATCTTCTTCCCTTTCTGTTTAGCTTTCTAAATCTTCTTATCATGAGAGCAAACTCTTCATCATCCATATCGTCTTCAGAATATGTGACATCAGAATCATCATTAAATTTTAATGCAATGGATATCTTACCTTTAGGATCTTCATCTTCGTTGATTCGCTCCACTTCATAAGACTGAAGAGTCCCAACCAATTCGTCGACAGAAAGTGGCATAATTCTTTGTGTCTCTCTTATTGAGATCTTTATGTGATTCCAATCTTTGGAGAGTCCACACAGTAGCTTGTTTACTTTCATGGGATTTGAAATTGGTTAACCTTGATTTTCAAGACCATTCACGGTTTCTGTAAAACGACTAAACATGTCAGTGATAGATTTTCCTGATTTCATTTTGAATACTTCGTATTGACCAAGCAGAATGTTGATTCTCGTTTCTTTCACTCGATCAGTTCCTTTATAGGTGATGTGTAATCTATCCCAGACTTCTTTAACTGTAACACAAGAAGATATTCTGTTATATTCAGTAGGTGGTAATGCACAATATAAAGAATAAATTACTTTTGCATCAAGAGCTTGTCTCTTGGTTTTCTCTTCTTGAGTCATTTTTCTAGACTCAACAGCTTCTTTTCCTCTTTCTAAGACAGGTGCAGCTTTAGGAATGATTCATTTGTCTACCACGTCCCATTCCAGAGGATCCTTTGATCTTAGGAATGCATTCATCTTGTTTTTCTATATGTTGTATTCCTTTCCATCAAAGTAAAGCGGTCTGGTATTGTTTTGCCCTTCAACCAGTCTTGGAGCCAACATACTAGCCATGGATCTTTAACTCTGAAGAAAAACACTTCAAATTAAGTGAGTACACAGGCTCTGATACCAATTGTGAAAGCTAGTATGAGTACCTAGATGAGGGTGAATAGGTGCAAAAACAAATTTCGAAATAAATATGCAGCACTAATCAATAATGGATTATGAAAAAGAAATTCTTCTCTTGTAAACTAAATGATTTATGATCGAAGTAAAGAGCATAGATAAGAAAAATGAACACAGAGATTATAGTGGTTCGGTTTAATCTAAGCCTACGTCCACTCTTCCGCACTGACAGCCCACCGGCTAGATTTCACTATAAAAGAGTTGTTACAGCAAAGCTCTGCCTTGATTCCACAGTGTAGAGACTCTGCTACACTTCCTCAAGGTCTCTCAAAGATATAGACTCTCTTTTGTGTACAAGGTTTTGCTCAACAGTTTAATTGACTAAGAACAAGGAGTTTCAGACTTCGGAATTTTTCTATCGTGCACACACTCGAACGACTGAAACGGCTTCCTTATATACTCCTTTATGCCATCATACTCATTGGCACTTACCAAAGGAATTCTTCCAATCTACCCATTGGACAGAATCAATTAGGAAGATCATTCGAGCTATTTAAGGAACATGACGATAGCCCTTCAATCCTACTCGCCCATACAATCAGGATCTCGGTTTCCATAAGTAGAACTCTCTAATTATACTTTGCCAATCAACGGATCCAAATTCTCTGAATCAATCTAGATTTGAATAATGGATTCCGACATGCTATATCTAGCCAAGAGATCTTCTCCAGTCGATAAAGTCAAATTCTTAACAAAACATCCGGTTCCGAATAAGCCTTCTTCGACAGACTAGAAGCTGTCAATGAGGATAGACTTTTAGTCTTGAGTCTAGCAGTCCGGAGGTCTTCAGACTTTGATAGAAGAGTCTGCAAGTCTTTAGACTAGACTGATGGAAATGTTTTGTCAGCTTCAAAATACTCAAGGAAGTTTTCTCCAACATCTAAGAGAAATTATCTAAACCTATAATTAAAAAAACATGCAATCTTATCCTAACATGTAATGACGAATTCTAATTTTTTTTCTTTTTATGAAATTCGAAATTAAAAATTGACACATAATTAAACATGCAATTTAAATTTAAAAAAAAATCCTAAATAAGTACATTTTTTTGGATTTTTATTTTTTCAAAAATTCGAAATAATAAATCTCTTATTCTAGATATGCAAAATAACCCTAAAACAAGAAATAAACCTAATCTAACTCATATTTTTTGGATTTTTTTTTTTTTTGCGAAAGCAAAATTGATTCAAACCACACAACAGCAAATCCGAGTAAGATAAGATTGACATCCAAAAATTGGCGAACCATATCTCACACATGAAATCGAATTGGCCAATTTTAAACAAAATTGCGAATCGAATCTCAAGCGTGAAATCGGATCGATGATTTTTTTTTTTGCGATTGTGAGTCGGATTTTGGGCACGAAAATCAAACTATCAATTCCTAAGGTTACTCGAACTGCGAATATCATGACATATCAAGGTTTTCTAATCGGATAGATCAAGGACTAATTGGATAAAGAAACATAATATTAAAAAATTAAATAAAATAAATAACTACCCAATTCAAATTTTCTTCCAAACAGAGATTTAACGACCAGTGGCTCGTGGATCGCGATGGGGTTGGTATGGCTTAAGGACGGGTCACCGTGATGGTGTGTTGCCAGAGAGGGGACTGACGGCGGGCGCAGGAGGACTCGGCAGCAAGGGGGTGGCGTTCAACAAGCTGCTGTGGTGGCATCACTTAGAGGGGGCAGCTCAAAGCGGCGTTCAAGGGGCTCACGGGCTGCTACAAGCCTCGCGAACAGCGAGGGCTCGGCTGGTGCAACGGCAGATCGCGGGTGAAGGAGTCCGACTGGGAACGGCCTAAGCTGCGACAGAGGCACGGCGAGGGGGCTTGCGGGCCACTGCAGGCGTCTCGAACACACGGTGACCGGCGGGCAGAGGCGAGGCGAACAGGTTGAACTGCTGGTCACAGGCGAGGCGAAGGCGCGGTATCCGGCGGGTGGAGGTTCAGCAAGGCGAGCTTGCGGGTTGTTGCGGTGTCAAGGGGGATGGCGGTGACTTCGCGGGTTGCTGGTATCGCGAGGGGTCCCGCGGCGGAGGCCGGCGGCTCGGGTAGCAGGGGACGCCAGGACGTAGCAGGGGTGTCGCAGGCAAAGTAAAAGCGGAACCGGACAGGCTGAGGGCGAAATCATGGCAGTATCGGCGACTTCAAGTGTCGAGTTGCAGTGGCGGTGATGCTCGGAGGCAACGAGCGTAGTGCGGCAGCTGCAGGTCGCGGGCCGACACGGGCGGCAGGGATCTGTGGCACCCCCAACCCTTCGAAGGTCGCCACAAGCACTGATGTTACATCTAATTATCTTTTTATCATTTATAAGAGGCGTCGGAATTCATAGACATTTTTTTTCTTAAAAAAAACAAGCGGTCCCAACGCGACTCATTAGCGGAAGCAAAATAAAGCATCACAGTCTCTCCCCTACTAACCATGATACCAATACACACCACTAATCAACATGATTTTGTAAACAAGCCACGACACCTTATTTACATATACTTTCAAGATGGGACTCCCTTTTGGGTCGATACATAACAAAGAAAAGCTAGGACACTGCCATGTCCAGCCTAAACCTCAAAAAGAACCCTCGACCCTCTAGATCACATGTGTACAACCCCCATCATAAGTCTCGGCTAACTATCCCCAAAAAGAAACACAACCCCTACTCATCACGCTTGGGCCTCACACCCAGTCCGGTGCGTCAAGCGGTGGCGGCGGCAGCATCCCTCTCATAACCCCATTGCAGCGAACATGAACAGAAACAAACTCCTGAACAATCGGGCCCCCAGCTAGGCTTATGTCGTACATGACAAAACAGCGCACACGTATGTAGGTGAGTCCAGGTACAGAAGGACAGCTGAACTCCTCACACTCTACCTCGACGTCGGACGGTAACCCATAAAATGCACCCCGCGTGACGGCAGGAAGCAGCATACTTAATCTAAAATGTTGGTCCCCAAAGGGGTGAGTACAACCACTCAGCAGATAAGGAATCCAATAACAACTCAATGCATCATACAAATCATACAAGCATTGCAAGCGTTACTTACCTTGAAGCCATGCGCATACTATCATGCGTCAATCTCATAATCACATACATGTCATCATGACATCATCACATCACACATGTCATCATCATCATGACATCATCACATCACACATGTCGTCATCATCATCATCATCATCATCATCATCATCATCATCATCATCATGCATATCATGCCATGGGTAAATTTTCATCTTTATCTTTCAATTTGTTCACCACATCACCCATTCCTCAAATCATTAATTTCATCATCCCCTCGGGCAAAGACCTCCGAGGCTTCCGGCATTCAGCCATCCCAGGCCACCGGGCATCCGGCCCCCCATATTCAGGGCATCTCGCATCTCAACTAGCATCACGAGGCATTCCCTTCGGGCAGAAACCTCCGACAGGGCTTCCGGCATTTACACTCCCTGGTCGGGCATCCCGCACCCCATATCCTGGCATCACAAGGCATTCCCTTCGAGCAAAGACCTCCGACAGGGCTTCCGGCTCCCCACATTCCGGGCATCCTGAATCTCCCAGGGAAATCCGGCAATGTATCTCTATACATTCCGGCCATCATCTCCACCACAACTATCTCCTCATTTACCATCATCCATGTTTACCAATTTCAGTCTTAATTTAGCATGGCATATTTTGTGACATCAAACAAATCATACTTGGCATGGGATTCACACATGCATTTCAATTCAAGGTCATACATATATCAAGACTTTATCACTCATGCAACATGGTAGAATTATTTATTAATAAATTTAGGGAAAATGTCACAAATAGTCCCTATATTTTTACTCAATGTCCAATTTCGTCCCTGAACTTTCGATTGGCTCAATTTGGTCCCTGAACTATTGATAAAATGTCCGATCTAGTCCCTAAACTTTTGAATGGCTCAATTTGGTCCCTGAACTATTAATAAAATGTCCGATCTAGTCCCTGAACTTTCGATCGGCTCAAGTTAGTCCCCGAATTATGATGAAATGTCCGATCTAGTCCTTCGTTACTATTTTTCTTCTTTTTTTCCTTTTTTTCTTTTTTTCCTTTTTTTCCTTTTTTTTCCTTTTTTTTTTTTTTTTTTCGCTTTCCCTCTCACGGAGCCGGCGGAGGGCCGGCGCCCGCCGAGGGCCGGGCGTCCGGCGAGGGAGCCCCTCGCCGGATCGGCGAGGGCCCCTCGCCGGCGTCCCTCGCAAGCGGGCGAGGGGCTCTCCCTCGCAGATCTGGCGAGGGGCCCTCCTCGCCGGCGTCTGCGCGGGGCTCTCCCTCGCCAGATCTGCGAGGGAGAGCCCTCGCCCGCTGCAAGGGACGCCGGCGAGGACGGGCCCTCGCCGGATCTGCGAGGGAGAGCCCCTCGCCCTCGCCCGACGCCGGCGAGGACGGCCCCTCGCCCGATCTGCGAGGGAGAGCCCTCGCCGGCGTCGGGCGAGGGGCTCCCTCGCAAGATCGGCGAGGAGCCCTCGCCCTCGCCCTCGCCCGACGCCGGCGAGGGGCTCTCCCTCGCAGACGCCGGCGGACGGCCCCTCGCCCGATCTGCGAGGGAGAGCCCTCTCCGGCGTCGGGCGAGGGGCTCCCTCGCAAGATCGGCGAGGGACTTGCCCGCTGCGAGGGACGCGGTGAGGGCCCTCGCCCGATCCGGCGAGGGGCTCCTCGCCGGACGCGACCCTCCGCCGGAGCCGGCGGAGGGAAAGCGAAAAAAAAAAAGGAAAAAAAGGGAAAAAAAAAGGAAAAAAAGAAAAATAGTAACGAAGGACTAGATCGGACATTTCATCCTAGTTCAGGGACCAACTTGAGCCGATCGAAAGTTCGGGGACTAGATCGGACATTTTATTAATAGTTCGGGGACCAAATTGAGCCATTTGAAAGTTTAGGGACTAGATCGGACATTTTATCAATAGTTCGGGACCAAATTGAGCCAATCGAAAGTTCAAGGACGAAATTGACATTGAGTGAAAATATAGGGACTATTTGTGACATTTATGGCCAATAAAATAATCCATTTTTCATTTATTTAAAATTCCAACTTTTTGTCATTTTCAAAAATATTAGATTTAATATCTATAAATTCCCAAAATTATAAAAATTAAAGCAAGTATTAAACTAGCCAATAGGATGATAATTACATGCAAAATACATGGCCAAATAGAATTTCACACAATTCCACAATTTCCACAAAACATCATAAAATTTTCAGATGAAACCAGATGCACGATTTCCGAAGAAATTCAATTAAAATATCCATACGGCCTCCAAAAATTACGATACTGGATTATAGCCAAGACATTTTCGTACAACTTTCATGAAGAACTCCAAGCCAAATTATTTTTATATTATTTTATACAGTCTCACGAAGCTTCTGGATCCATTACCGAAAACGTCCAGTGTATACATCTCCAAAATATTGAGATTTCACCTACCTATTCTCTTTCGTTTTCTCTGAAATTTGGATATGTTATACATCAATATGTCCTTTACCAGTTTCATGAAGATATGTAAGTCAAATAACCAGAATATAGTCATCATTTAGATCCTTGAAGTCTCGGGTGTCTCGGAATACATCACCAGAATTTCCATCTGCAAGATCTAGTCGATTTACTAAGCTATACTTGTTCATTTCACTTCAAATCTGAGTATGTTGTATTTTAAGATATCCCCTACAACTTTCATGAAGAAATTGAAGAGAAATTTTCAACACAAACCAACATGCAACCACGAATCCAGCAAAATGTCAGTAAAAACTTTCCAGATCTGAGGTCTCCGTAGGATGAGACTTTAACCCTGCAAATCTCCATCATTTTCCAGGAAATTTTAGTATGTTGTATTAAATGATGTTAGCTACAACTCTCATGCAGAAATCGAAGCCAAAATCGGACTCTAAACACACATGCAAGCTCAAGCAAGTTTCTGACTCACGCGGTCCGAGCAAGAACAGCCATGCAATTTAAGAATAAGCCAACCATACCTCGGTTTTTCTCACTTAAACACCCAAAAATTTAGCATGCAAACAACATACAAGCATGCAAGAGAAGCTAGAGGACTCCCACTTGCCTCTAGACCGGTCAGTCGACGGCGTAGGGCGGCGAACACGGCAGCACACGGCGGACGGATGGCGGTTCCTCCTCCTCTCTCTCTCGGCCGCTCCCCCCTCTCTCTCGCACAAACCCTCTCTCTCTCTCTCTTTCTCTCTCTCTCTCTCTCTCTTTGGGCGAATAAGGTAAAACCGGCCACCTTCTCTCTCTCTTCCCTTTTATACCCCCAAACTCTCATCATTGATAATCATTACTTTCCTTAACCATGGCCATGGCCTTCTTCCCTAAGCCAATACATGAGAGTCTTGTGCCACTTGTCTTATGGACTTTTGAATTTGGGCTTGGGCTTTTTGGGCCGGTCGACCACTCCTTCTTGGGCCTCCATTGGGCTGGTTAACTTGGCCCATTAAAAGCTTAGGCCAATGGGCCTAAGGCCCAACCTAAAAATTGACTTTTCCTCTTCTTTTTTTTTTTTAATTTCTTCTATAAATATTTTTTAAAATTTTAATTTTCAACATGGCCAAGCATAGGTTATTAATCTATCAAATTTAAATTCTCACAAGCACATGCACAAATCATCTATTCAAAAAGACTAATGGCTAAAGCATAAGCCATGGTAAATTTATCACCTAATATAGAGACTTTAACACACCTTATGATTTGGCTTTGAATTTTGGGATGCCACAATTCTCCCCTTCTTAGAGAATTTCGTCCTCGAAATTCAAACACCACTCGCGCCTTCTTGAAACAAATAGGGGTATTTTTCCTTCATCTGATCCTCACTTTCCCATGTGGCTTCCTCCATATCATGATGTCGCCATAATACCTTAACCAATTGGATCTTCTTGGTCCTAAGAATTTGCTCCTTTCGATCCAATATCTGCACAGGTTCTTCAATGTACCTTACTTTCTCATCCACTTTGATGGCTTCATGATCGAGCATGTGACCAGGATCCGACTGGTACTTCCTCAACATCGATACATGAAACACATCGTGCAGATTTTCTAACTTAGGAGGTAATGCTAAACGATAAGCTACATCCCCTATCCTCTCGAGTATTTCAAAAGGTCCAACAAATCTAGGGCTTAACTTACCCTTCATCCCGAATCGAGATATCCCTTTCATTGGAGATACCTTAAGGAATACATGGTCTCCTACACTAAATTCCAAAGGCCTTCTATGCCTATCTGTGTAGTCTTTCTGTCTACTCTGTGATGTTCTAAGTCTTTCTCTAATAATTTCAATAGCTTCAGTGGTAACTTGTACCAGTTTAGGTCCTGTCAATTTTCTTTCACCTACTTCACTCCAACAGACAGGAGTCCTACATCTCCTTCCATATAATGCTTCATAGGGAGCCATGCCTATACTCTTCTGAAAACTATTATTATAGGCAAACTCCACCAAATGCAATCTTTCATCCCAATTTCCTTTCAAATCAATTACACAAGCCCTTAACATATCCTCCAATATCTAGATTATTCTTTCGGTTTGTCCATCGGTCTGGGGATGAAAAGCAATACTAAATTGAAGCTTAGTCCCTAATGCAATCTGAAGACTTCGCCAAAAGTTCGAAGTAAACCTCGAATCCCGATCTGAAGTAATGGTCACTGGAACACCATGTAAGCGTACCACTTGACTTATATACATGTCCGCATACTTATCCATTGGGTAGTCCGTGCGAATCACTAAGAAATGAGCCGATTTAGTCAATCGATCCACTATAACCCAAATTGAGTCATGACTACTCAACGTTCTTGGCAATCCTTGCACAAAGTCCATCGTTATATGTTCCCACTTCCATTCTGGAATGTCCAATGGTCTCAAAAGTCCTGCGGGTTTACGATGTTCCACTTTCACTTGCTGGCACGTCAAACATTGAGAAACGTGCTTAGCCGTATCTGCCTTCATACCATTCCACCAAAATTGCTGGCGTAAATTCCTGTACATCTTTGTACTACCTAGGTGGATACTATAATTACTCTTATGTGCCTCCGACAGAATGTCCTTCCTCAATTCTTCATTGTCAGGAACACAAGGTCGTCCTTGACATCTCACTATTCCATCATCAAAGATCTGAAATTCTGATCTTTTCCCTAAAGATACAGCATCTTTCACTTTCAAAATCTCTGGGTCAGATTCTTAGAGGATTTTAATTTTTTGGATAATTTCAGGCTCAATCCTTAATGCACTAAGCATGCCAGTAAGACAAGTCATTTCCAATTTAAATTCTGAATTTGCTACAGATTCTAACAATTCACATTCTGCCATCCTTAAACTAGCTATCTCCATAGCCGACTTACGACTAAGAGCATCTGCTACTCTATTCGCTTTCCCTGGATGATATCTTATCTCACAATCATAATCCTTCAACAACTCCATCAATCTCCTTTGTCTCATGTTCAATTCCTTTTGTGAGAATAGATACTTCAAATTTTTATGATCCGTATAAATCTCAAACTTTTCCCCATACAAATAGTGTCTCTATATCTTCAGGGCAAACACTATCGCTGCTAGTTCTAAATCATACGTCGGGTAATTCAGTTCATGGGGTTTCAATTGTCTGGATGCATAGGCTACAACCTTGCCATGCTGCATCAACACACATCCTAGTCCTTTGTGAGATGCATCACTATACACCGTCAAACCATCAGGTCCAGTAGGTATAGTCAGAATTGGAGCTAAAGTCAATTTTCTTTTGAGCTCTTGGAAACTCCTTTCACATTCCCCATTCCATTCAAATTTCACATTCTTTCGGGTCAACCTAGTTAAAGGTCCTGCCAGTCGTGAAAATCCTTCAATGAACCTTCTATAATAACCAGCCAATCCTAAGAAACTTCGTATTTCAGTGGGTGTCGTTGGTCTCGGCCAATTTACTACCATTTCAACTTTTGCCGGGTCTACCGCAATTCCTTTTCCTGACACCACATGTCCTAGAAATATTATCCGGTCCAACCAGAACTCACACTTACTAAACTTAGCATACAACTTATGCTCTCTCAAGGTCTGCAAAACTATTCTCAAATGATGCTCATGCTCTTTAGGTCCTTTTGAATATACTAGAATATCATCAATAAAAACAATCACAAACTGGTCCAAGTAAGGCTGAAATATTCTATTCATCAAATCCATGAATGCAGCCAACGCGTTAGTCAATCCAAATGGCATAATAAGGAACTCATAGTGTCCATAACGAGTTCTGAATGCAGTCTTAGGAATGTCCTCCTTCTTAATTCTTAACTGATGGTATCCTGATCTCAAGTCAATCTTAGAGAAGACCGAACTTCCCTGGAGTTGGTCAAACAAGTCATCCATTCTAGGCAAAGGATACTTATTCTTAATGGTCACCTGATTCAATTGTCTATAGTCAATACACAAGTGCATCGATCCATCTTTCTTTTTCACAAACAAGACCGGTGCACCCCAAGGTGAAACACTTGGTCTGATGAATCCTTTGTCAAGCAACTCCTGTAATTGTAGTTTCAACTCCTTGAATTCGACTAAGGCCATCCTATATGGGGCTTTTTATATTGGTCCTGTTCTAGGCAGTAATTCAATTTCAAATTCAATCTCCCGCTCTAGTGGCAATCCAGGCAATTCCTCAGGGAATACATCTTGAAATTCGTTAACTACACAAACTTCCTCAAGTCTAGGCTCCTCCCTTGCATAATCTCTAACTATGGCTAGGTACCCTTGACATCCTTTGTCAAGTAACTTACGGGCTTCTATTGCCGAAATAAGTGCTACAGGAAGATGGGTCTGACCTCCTAAAAATTCACAACTAGACTAATCAGGTAAAACGAATTGGACCACTCTTCTATAACAATCCATTATAGCCCGATACTTACGAAGCCAGTCCATTCCTATAATAACGTCAAAATCATACATAGCCATTACAACCAAGTTTATTTCCATATCTTTTCCTCCCATTGATATCTTACAATTTCCACACACCAACATAGACAATACCATATCCTTTAGAGGCGTGGAAACACAAAGAGGCGTCTCAAGAGGCATAACTTCTATCTTATTCAAACGTCTATATCTTTTAGACACAAACGAATGCGTTGCACCCGTGTCAAACAATGCATATGCCTTTTCACCATTAATAAGAATCGTACCTGAGATAACATTTTTGGAAGCTTCCGCTTCCTCCTAGGTGATCGCATACACCCTTCCTTGTACAGGTGGTCTCTGAGGATTTCCTTGTGGGTTTGACCTAATAGCACTCTGATATCCCTGTCGCACTGAGCCAACACTCACTTGCGACCTCTCTTGTGGGCAATTTCTCCTAAGATGACCCACTTGTCCACAACCAAAACATTTTATTTGTCCAATACAAGGTCCTAGGCCATGGCATCCATTACACTTCTGACAAATACCAGGCTGATAGGGTGCTTTCCCTATATTCAGACCACTCCTTGCTCCTCCAAAATTGCCAAAGTTACTCTTCTTCTTCACATTCCAGGTCTGACCTTGACCAGAATAAGGCCTCTTCCCCTTTCTCACATCATTAAAATTCAACGATTTCTTAAACTCCGATCGTTCTTTCAACAACTCCTGCTCCACTAACTGTGCCTTTTCATAAATCTCATTATAATCTCTTATCTTCAAAGGCACCAGTTGCTTCCTAATGTCAGTCCTTAATCCTTTCAGGAATCTCTTAGCCTTCTCTTCCTGATCATCAATCAATCTAGGAGCATACCTAGACAATTCAGAAAATCTAGCCTCATACTGATCTACTGTCAACCCCTTTTGTTCTAGCTGAACAAATTCAGAAATCTTCCTATCCTTAGCACAATCAGAAAAATGCTTCCTATTGAAAGCTCTAACAAACTCCTCCCAGTTAACATCAGTACCTAGGGGAAAAATTATGTCCTTCGAAGCTCTCCACCAAAACTTCGCATTTCCCTCCAATTGGTACTCTGCTAAAACTATTTTCTCAGCATCAGTGCAGTCCAACAGCTGGAAAATTCGTTCCATCCCATCAATCCATTGCTCCGCCTCCTCAGGACTTCCCATTCCATTGAACTTAAGTGGCTTCAACTTCAAAAACTGCTCCACTAGTTCTTGAGTACGGCGCTCTACTCCGGGCTATTGATGCGCCTGCCTTTCCATCAGATTTCCAATATTGGCTAATGCCTACAGGATCTCTTCCATTCGGGGTTCAGCCCTTGCAGCAGAGGCTTCAGCCCTCGATGGATGAGCACTTCCAGCTTGCACCATGACTTTCCTGCAATTTCCAAGCATTGCCTTAGGAATAATATGAGACTCACTGCCTCCACTCAAAGCAACTACTACTACCACATAAGTAACATATACACGTTACTGGTACCTAAAGGCAATTCAAAGTAAACTACTAGGGATCTACGAGTGAATACTCATCACCCGTTATTCAATTATTTCATTTTATATCCTATGGTGTGCATTGTCATCATGTTCCTCAATTTCCAAATGAGGCTCCTTATCACTCCATCCATAACCATTCGCTCTGATACCAAAAAGGGGCTGTGGCACCCCGAACCCTTCGAAGGTCGCCACAAGCACCAATGTTACATCTAATTACCTTTTTATCATTTATAAGAGGCGTCGGAATTCATAGATATTTTTTTTTAAAAAAAAAGCGGTCCCAGCGCGACTTATTAGCGGAAGCAAAATAAAGCATCACCATCTATCCCCTACTAACCATGATACCAATACACACCACTAATCAACATGATTTTATAAACAAGCCACGACACCTTATTTACATATACTTTCAAGATGGGACTCCCTTTTGGGTCGATACATAACAAGGAAAAGCTAGAACTCTACCATGTCCAGCCTAAAACCTCAAAAAGAACCCTCGACCCTCTAGATGACATGTGTACAACCCCCATCATAAGTCTCGGCTAACTATCCCCAAAAAGAAACACAGCCCCTACTCGTCACGCTTGAGCCTCACACCCAGTCCGGTGCGTCAGGTGGTGGCGGCGGCAGCATCCCTCTCATAACCCCATCGCGGCGAACGTGAACGGAAACAAACTCCTGAACAATTGGGCCCCCAGCCAGGCCTATGTCGTACATGACAAAACAGCGCACACGTATGTAGTTGAGTCTAGGTACAGAAGGACTGCTGAACTCCTCACACTCTACCTCGACGTCGGACGGTAACCCATAAAATGCACCCCGCGCGACGGTAGGAAGTGGCATACTGCTAATCTGAAATGTTGGTCCCCAAACGGGTGAGTACAACCACTCAGTAGATAAAGAATCCAATAACAACTCAATGCATCATACAAATCATTCATGCATTGCAAGCGTTACTTACCTTGAAGCCATGCGCATACTATCATGCGTCAATCTCATAATCATATACATGTCATCAGGACATCATCACATCACACATGTCATCATCATCATGACATCATCACATCACACATGTCATCATCATCATCATCATCATCATCATCATCATCATCATCATCATCATCATCATGCATATCATCATGCATATCATCATGCCATATCACATATCATCATCATCATCATCATGCATATCATGCCATGGGTGATCATCATCACATCACATATCATCATCATCATCATCATCACATCACATATCATCATCATCATCATCATCACCATGCATATCATGCCATGGGTAAATTTTCATCTTTATCTTTCAATTTGCTCACCACATCACCCATTCCTCAAATCATTAATTTCATCATCTTTATTAGATTTAATATCTATAAATTCCCAAAATTATAAAAATTAAAGCAAGTATTAAACTAGCCAATAGGATGATAATTACATGCAAAATACATGGCCAAATAGAATTTCACACAATTCCACAATTTCCACAAAACAACATAAAATTTTCGGATGAAACCAGAATGCATGATTTCCGAAGAAATTCAATTAAAATATCCATACGGCCTCCAAAAATTACGAAATTTTACTGGATTATAGCCAAGAAATTTTCGTACAACTTTTATGAAGAACTCCAAGCCAAATTATTTTTATATTATCTTATACAGTCTCATGAAGCTTCTGGATCCATTACCGAAAACTTCCAGTGTACACATCTCCGAAATATTGAGATTTCACCTACCTATTCTCTTTCGTTTTCTCTGAAATTTGGATATGTTATACATCAAGATGTCCTTTACCAGTTTCGTGAAGATATGTAAGTCAAATAACCAGAATATAGTCATCATTTAGATCCTTGAAGTCTCGGGTGTCTCGGAATACATCACCAGAATTTCCATCTTCAAGATCTAGTCGATTTACTAAGCTATACTTGTTCATTTCACTTCAAATCTGAGTATATTGTATTTTAAGATATCCCCTACAACTTTCATGAATAAATCAAAGAGAAATTTTCAACACAAACCAACATGCAACCACGAATCCAGCAAAATGTCAGTAAAAACTTTCCAGATCTGAGGTCTCCGTAGGATGAGACTTTAACCCCGCAAATCTCCATCATTTTCCACGAAATTTTAGTATGTTGTAGTAAATGATGTTAGCTACAACTCTCATGCAGAAATCGAAGCCAAAATCGGACTCTAAACACACATGCAAGCTCAAGCAAGTTTCTGACTCACGCGGTCCGAGCAAGAACAGCCATGCGATTTAAGAATAAGCCAACCATATCTCGGTTTTTCTCACTTAAACACCCAAAAATTTAGCACGCAAACAACATACAAGCATGCAAGAGAAGCTAGAGGACTCCCACTTGCCTCTAGACCGGTCAGTCGATGGCGTAGGGCGGCGTACACGGCGGCACACGGCGGACGGACGGCGGTTCCTCCTCCTCTCTCTCTCGGCCGCTCCCCCCTCTCTCTCGCACAAACCCTCTCTCTTTCTCTCTCTCTCTCTTTGGGCGAATAAGGTAAAACCGGCCACCTTCTCTCTCTCTTCCCTTTTATACCCCCAAACTCTCATCATTGATAATCATTACTTGTCTCAACCATGGCCAATGCATGGCCTTCTTCCCTAAGCCAATACATGAGAGTCCTGTGCCACTTGTCTTATGGACTTTTGAATTTGGGCTTGGGCTTTTTGGGCCGGTCGACCACTCCTTCTTGGGCCTCCATTGGGCCGGTTAACTTGGCCCATTAAAAGCTTAGGCCAATGGGCCTAAGGCCCAAGCTAAAAATTGACTTTTCCTCTTTTTTTTTTTCGAATTTCTTCTATAAATATTTTTTAAAATTTTAATTTTCAACATGGCCAAGCATAGATTATTAACCTATCAAATTTAAATTCTTACAAGCACATGCACAAATCATCTATTTAAAAAGACTAATGGCTAAAGCATAAGTCATGGGAAATTTATCACCTAATTAGAGACTTTAACACACCTTATGATTTGGCTTTGAATTTTGGGATGCCACATAATCAACGGCAGAAACCTTGCAAAGAAGAAGAACAGTAACTGTTCTTTCTTCTTTTTTTCTTTTTCTTTTTCCTTTTCTCTCGCCTCTACTCCCTCAAGTCACTTCCTTCTTTGTCTCTTCTCTGTACACTTGCCGACTGCCCCCAAACAAAAAAGTGAACAAAGCTACCCTTTTGTTGATTTTTTCTCCCAAAAAAACCTATAAAATGAAGAACAAATTTGTTCTCCTTTTGTCTTGAATTTTTTGACCGAGAAGCCAAGAGAAAAAGCCCCCGCTCTCTTCGTACACGACCCTTTTATAGGCAAAAAACAAAAAAATGTAATCTTTGTGGAATATTTCATCTCTTTTTTCAATATGCACGAAAATTGTCTATATCCTCTTGAACGTAATATTCCTTTGCAAAAATGAATATTCTCCATCGATTTTCAAAATTGCAATAGGATTTCTTCAAATTTGAAATCTCGCAAAGATGAGTCCGTAAAATCTCCTGGAGGATACAGGCTTAGGCCAATTTGCTTTCTCCATGGGCTTGCCAAATTAAAGTTTAGAACCACCAAGTCGAACCCATCTATCACCAATCCAATGTAAAATGCAAATTAAAAATAAATGCACCTAAAATTATATACTATACAACTAATTAATTAATTAATTTTTTTAGGGGTTAAAAATTAATCCCTAATTTTTATGCAATAAATAACTAATTGAGTTGCCAAAATTTAGGTGACAACACACGTGCATTCAAATAATCTTTGAAAGCTCTAAGTCTATTATTTTTTTGCAAACCTCTTCCCTAGTTTCTTCTAGTGGTATAAGATTTCATTAAAATTACTAACACAGCCATGGGTCACAATTCGGCTTACTAATTTGGTTAAGTCTATCCCACAACCTTAATCTTTCTTGGAAATCATTGGGTACTTGCATGAAAGTAATCCTCATTCTCTGTTTGTTGGCCTCTGCAATGCAAAGCAAGTCAACAAAGAACGTTGAACTTGATTCGATAGAAATAGTAATAAAAGAATTCCAGAGCACTACTAGTCCCCTGCCGAGCCCATGGGATTCACTATGAAGCATCTCTGGAAATTCAAACGTAGTTTCATTCTTTCAACTACTTATTTATTTTTTGTTTCCATTAAAAACAAGATGGTGGGTTTTTCTAGAGCCCCAAGGGCTTTGATTGCTTGGATTGTCAAGGGATAGCTCAGACCCTAACAATTCCGGTATAAAATCCTCATGGCTAGCCGCCACAGCCCTTCTTTGAACTTCTTTCATAGTCTAAATGGGAGTATTAATCAACTGAGTTTCATCTATCCATATATCCTTGGATGGCTGCAATTCATAAGGGGAAAACCTCTTGTCTCTTGCTCGCTTGAACCTTGAGACCCTTACAATATTTCAAGATTTCTTCCTAACTACCAAGAGCTAGTTCAGTGACCATGCGGTTGCGGTCCATCCCTGTCTCATTCCAGCTAATTTCCATGCTTGCTGTTTCCTTACCTTTCTCTAGAGGCCTTCTGCTGCTCCCCTTCTTACGCTTATTCAAAGGCCTCTCCAGGATGCAATCTTCTCTATTAGTTCCTCTATCGTTTTTCCATAGAAAAGGTTTCGATAGGCACTGACGTCATTTGCTTCTGCCTTAAACCAAGAAACAAACGCCATATCATTCACATTTAAAAATCTATTCTCAGTATACGAGATTTCCTCATGGTGTTGAGTGTAATGTCACAATCTCCCGCATGACTAACAATAGTGTGGAAACCTTCATTCCTATAATCCAACCATAATTTCTTTCCCATATTATTAAATATCGATCTAGGCAAAAGCGGAACTGAGATATCCATAGAAACACTCACTTTATCTACTTTACATGCTGTATATCCTTTGGCTTCAAGCTTCAATTCTAAAACACGGGAAAATTACCAACATAATCCTAAATTTATTACAATTATGCCAATTTAGGTCTAAACTTCTTTTAGTTAATTAAGTTCTAAACATTTTACATTTATATCAATTCAGTCCATCTGACTAAATTTGGCTAGATAGCGTTAATGTGACATGATCGGTATTGACGTAGATAATTTTCTAATAATATTTTAAGCCAAACCGAGGCAACCTCATCGTCACTGGGTGAAAGCGAGCCTTGCCAGTGGTTGGGGCAAGGTTGCCTTGCCCTTGCCAGCTAGAGGAAGAAGGAAGAGGAAAAAAATAAAGAAGAAAGAAAATAAAGAAAATGAAAAAGAAAAAATAATAAGAACTTTGAAAAATTATTAAAATATTATTAAAAATTGTCAACATTAGCACTTGTCGTGCCACATTAGCATTGGACAACCAAATTTGGCTAGATAGATTGAATTGGCATAATTGCAAAAGGTTTAGGACTTAATTGACAAAAAAAAAAATTATGACCAAATTGTGAACTTAAAGATACCTAGAGCAATACAAATTCTCCATTTCCCAAACTCCATGCATCGTATTTTGAAATGCTTGGATTTTTTCCTTTGGGTTTTGATATAGTTGGTCAAGTATATGTTTGGATTGATGAAAAGAGTAATGTCTTTCACACACCCATAGTTGGATGGAAGGAAAGTGTATCCCTGAATAAAATAGCTCATGATGCTATTTGTTACGATAAAATGAAGCAAACAATCATTTGATGTGGCCTTGTTTATACCAACTTTGTATATGAGAGAAAGTGAATTGAACATGTGAGTGAGATCAATACATGGGATTATTTTGTCTTGTATAAACTAGTTCTTATTACTAAAGACCTTAGATCAAGTTAGTAAGGATCTATTTGGTAACACTTCTGTTCGTGGAATAATTTCTTTTCAGAAATAATTTTTTTCTATTTCTATTCCCCGAAACAATTTATAAATAGAAGAACGTCTTTGGCAACTATACAAAATTTCTATTCTCGGAATTTAAAAAAAAAAAAGGAATATGTTTGGTACAATCCACAAAATTTCTATTTTTAAAAATTTTTTAAAGAATTTTTTTTCTTTTCTTATTCCTTCTTGCCGACCACTAGCAACCGCTACCCATCGATCGACCACCGCTACCACCGACCTTCGATCGGCGGCTGGTAGTGGTGATTGGCAATGGTGGTCGATTAGCTATCAACCGGTAGGTGGTGGTTGCCGGCAACGGTGGCGGTGACGATGGTGGACGGTAGGGGGTAGCAGTGAGGGGCGAGTTCGCCTGGCGGCTAGGAGTGGCAGTTGGCAGTGGCGGTCAATTGACCACCGGCCAATGGGCGGCAGTCGCCATCAATAGTGACTGGCAATGATGGCTAGATAGTAGGGAGTAGCGGCGAGGGGCAAAGGGTAGTAACGAAGAAGAAAAGAAGAAATAACTTATTTCTAGAAATTATTCCCGAAAATAAGAAGTTACTTTTTTTATTTTTTGTTTCGTTCCAAATTTATTCTCTGGCCATTCTTCTATTCCGAGAAATAGAAAGATTAATTGACGTTATCAAACAGATTTCTGTTATTTTTTTGTTTCAGGGAAAAAATGACAGAAATCTAGAACAAAAAAATAACAAAAATTAGAAGAAATAGAAACATTACCAAATAAGGCCTAAAAAGCCTAAATTTTAATAAGAATATTGATCTCCCAACATATAATGAAATTTAAAAAAAAAAATAGAGGAAGTGATTAAAAAAATATAAATAAAAAATATAAATAAATAAAGCTTATCAGAATTACATGGACGATATATTGAAGGCACAACCTATTAATTATAGTGAGCCATTGATGCATTCTGAGAGCTTTCATCTATGACCTTTAACCAGGCATCCTTAGCTTTACCCGTACTCTAATATGGTTAAAGTACAAACAACATGCTTAAGTTTGATTTAATGGACTAGCTAGATCAAATATGGTCATTTTGGTCTCTTCTGTTTATTTATTTCGGAAATAAACTTAACTAGTAATTTCTAACTAGTCAAATGAATCAATGTTAATTAGCTGCTTCACATAAATAGAGATAGAAAACGGTCCACGAAATCGTACATCTAAATTATGGCAATTCTACGACCAAAAAAAAAAAAAAATTACGGAAACTGAGAGAAGTAATGTTGTGGTTATGCCCACGTGCATCAAACTTTGGATTATGCAAAAGATGAGAAAAAGAGAAACCAGATCCAACATGCTACAAAGATCTTCAATCCTTCTCTCTAATAAATGATTATAGGATAAACCAAATTTTAAGGTCTCTAATTTACAACCAAAACTACCTATCTACTAAAGACTAGACCGAACTCTATTATAGTTTTCTGAGGTAATTCCGAGACCTTAATGGACCTTTGAATTGTGGTGAAGTTGAGTGCATTATTTGATTTTAAATTCTTCAGATATCAGAAAATAGAGGGAATGAAAATAATGTACATGTGGACAGTACCAAGAAAAAATTAATTTGTATGAATCGACATTTTCTCTAGTGATGAGCATGTCCTTTCCCAGCCTAAGACTTCGATCAAAATCAATAGACATGCGCACTAGGCCACCTTCAGGAGCATGAGTTTGAATGCCGTGGTAATTAAGGTGCGCACGTGGGGCGGCGTCATCGCTAAAGTTGGTGCATACACCATAGAATCACGTGCATAATTAAAACTGGTAAATCCCATCACATTTAACGATTCATGGACATAGGATATGCATGGGTTATCATATACTAGAGATTTGTTGGGAGTTTGAAAAATCTTGATGAAATGGCTTCTCTTGAGTTGTTTAACTTTATTTTGCCTTTTGGGGATAGAATTATCGTAATCCTTACATATTAAGGAGAGTCATTAATTCCAGATTACTAGCTATACTTATATGACTTTGAGGAATTTTCTTTTAGATCTCATAATAGAAGCCGAAGCATTTACTGCCTGGTATGTGCAAATTATATATACAAGGCGTGCAACAACATTTATATAATTTACATCTTTCTTTTCTACAAGGAAGAGCAGAGGAATATGCAATCCAGCAAAACACCCTTACCCAGCTTGTGAGAGTTATGGATGCTCTTTCCGTGAATGCTGTGGTGCTACGCCTCAAAAAGGCTTATGTCCCGTTTATTTTTTCTTGCCAATTTAAGTCAACCTTTTTAGTTAAATGAGCCATTAATCATTTGGATTTTTTAGCATATGAAATTTAGTGATGCGCATGGATGATGAGGCATGCAATATTAGTCGAGTGTGGTGACATAATCTGAGATTGAGTTTGATAAATGACTGATTATAGGGCGTTGAGTATTGTGGCTTGAGTTGATAAGACAAAATGGAGAGAAAGCAAGGGCAGCGATTGAGAAGGACAATGTGTACATGACGATTGTGCCGATACCGCAAAATACATATGGATACCTATATTGGTTGTAATCAAGTACATGTTTGGATGTATTAAAAAGGCAATGTCTTTCGAACACCTATGGCTGAATGTGTGGAAAAAAATATGCGGTTTTACATAACTGGAACAAGCAGAGCCATTTGATAGAAATTACTGGAACATATAATCATTAAATATGTCCCTGCTCTACATAGTAAGCTTGGATTTGAGAGAGCGTAACTTTAATATATAAGTTTGATCAATATGTGTTATTATTCTGTGTGAAGCTCTAACCTGTGTGAATTAATTGCTGTCAGTGTCACGCCCCAATCCTCGGGGACACGCCATCCTTCTTGATGGTCGATTTTAAAGTGCGATATCTCAGGACTAAGTATTGCCGACCCTTTCTTTTTATTATGCAAGCAGAAGTAGTTATAAATCCCCAAACAATAAAACAATGGGATAGAAAAGCATGCCATATTTTTCATATTGAAATTCACAACCACACTTTCATTAACAGCACAACTCATAGTATATTTACAATACTATTCACAGCATACTTGTCTCACACCTATCTACACTAAGACAGGGTTTACAAAAAGGGATGGGATCTCAATCCACATACTCAAGATCCCTCTTTGGATCATCTTCTTCTTCAGAAGTCTTTCTTGCCTTCAAGTTCCTCCTCCTCAGCTTCTCCTCAGGATCCTAAAATGGTTATTCAATAACCAATGAGACCACGTCTCAGCGAGTTCTACCCCCTAAAACCCGATTAGTAAGAAAATGCGCCCAGAGGGCTTCCTAAGCACATCATGGGTCAGAAGGCTTACATTGGCCTCAGTTTCCTTCCTGCAAGTCAGTTTAGATAATAAATACTGACAATCATAGCATCCAATCAATCAGATCGACTTAACGATCAATCGACTCAATCGATTACATGTCACCAAAACCATCACATGGTCATCCCGACTCTTCATTCTTGACTCTGAATCACGGCCCTATAGGCATAATTTATTTTTTTAGTGGAATCACGGCCCCACTCGGCAAATTTCTCAACTTGATGGCATCACGGCCCCATTTGGCAATTTTCTCAACTTGGTGGCATCACGGCCCCACCTGGCAATCTTTAATCCACCTCACAACCTCACACAGTTACTTTCCCTTCAAGTACTAACATTTTCCCAATTTTGGGATAAATTCCCATATTCACCAATTTCACTCAATTTCACAATCTGATACTCGGATAAACAAACAGAAAGCAACATTGGAATCAGCACAAAATTTCGGTCGTCGGCTATCCCAGCCTAATTTCCGAAAAATAAATAATTATAAAAAAAATATTAAATAAATGCAATAAATCTAACTTAGGTCCGTAATGCCGAATTGGATGCCGAGGAAACTAGGAAAATTACCAAGACTCGTTCCATAATTAACATGGCTTGCCTACTTGCTAATGTCTATTTCTAACCACCTAACATGCATCATTAACTCTTTAATTTAATTGATCTAAACTGATCTAACCACCTAATTGCATTTAATTAAATCTAACCAATCCCTAAGCGTAATTAGCAAACTAATAAAGCATTAGTGAGTAAAACTCACTTGCACTAAACGAAGGCCGGGACACCGAGATGACGACACAACGGCAGCCGAACTTGAGCCGGGCCAAGAACTTCGCAAGCCCGAAGAAACTTTGGACTTCAACATTGGGCTGACTTCTTTAATCACTTGGGCTGTGGGCTGTTTGCTGGGCCAGAATTACACTGAAAATGGGCTCTCTCTTTGGGCTGAAACTTGAAATACAACTGAACCGGCCGGGCTTCAAGTGGCTGAGTTGCTGAATTTTTGGGCCCAGCTAGATTGAAAATTACTGGACTTGAAGACTACAGGTTTGGGCCGAGATTGCTGACTTCGCTGGACTGCTGGAGATGGACCGGTTGGATGGGCTCGCTGGCCACGTGCAGCGAAGGAAAGGGGGCACGGATGCAGGGGCGCGTGGACTGAGCGGACGCAGGGCCTGGAAGATGGAGCAGCTGCTGCGTTTCGCTGTCTTCGCTCGGTGGGGGCTAACGCCGAAGTGAAGGACGTGTGGAGAGGGAAGAAGCTGTGGCACCAAGCTGCGTCGGTGAGAACGTGGGGCTTCGGTTAACGATTGAGACCCCAACAATTGACGGTTGACTAGCTGGACGTGACAGAGACAAATGAAAGTGGAGCAGGGGCGTGCGTCTTCGGTGGAATGGAGCTGCACGTGAAGATGGCAGCTGGCGGTCTTCAATCGAGTTGGAGTTGACTGGGTGCGTGG
Organism: Eucalyptus decipiens; assembly: GCA_014182575.1. NCBI lineage: Eukaryota > Viridiplantae > Streptophyta > Magnoliopsida > Myrtales > Myrtaceae > Eucalyptus > Eucalyptus decipiens. The sequence continues at coordinate 11,397,625 of CM024610.1, read as the reverse complement.
GGATGGAGCTGCTTCGGTGTTGCCTCGGCGTCTTCAACTCGATTGCCGACTGGTACAGCGAAGTGGAAGATGGACGCGTGGTGTTGAGGGCTTCAGTGGGATCTTGGCGTCGAAGCCAGTCAATTCTTTTTGTTGAAATGGACTGCTCGTGTGGCAGAGGGATGAACGAAAATGGAGAAACACTTTGGTGGAATTCGTGGGCTTCCTCGGTGAGATAGAGAGAGTTCACGAATATGGATAGGAAACGGAGGAGAAGGCGCACGTGAAGGCAGTCCAAGGGGCCCCATGCCATCAATTCTTATCCCCTCCATTAATGATCTTGTCTCCCCATTACTTTCCAACAAAAATCTACCAAAATAATTCAATTTGTAATGTCATCAAAATTGTTGTAGAATTCTAAATCCGAATTTCATTTAATTTAGCTTCAATTCCACTCTCAATTTTCCAAATTGGTCAATTCAACGTGAAAAAATCCCAAATGATTTTCTATAAATCACGACACACAAAAGCTCACCGAAAGTCTAATTTCCCATTAATTTAGCCCGTCGAATTTTCGCCAAATTTCCGCGACGTCCGAACCCAATTATCGTAAAAATCTCAGGACTTCCGAAAATCTTCTGAAACTGAGTTGACGTTCCTAAAATAGCTCGTGACACTATAGAACTTTTAATTTCTGAAATCGAACTCGAATTGGCGGTTAATTTTCATTCGGAGCGTTTTTAGCGTGACCTAGACTATCAGATAGTTTTCAAAACTTTTTAAGGAAAATGACCCGTGGTTGATTTTCTTCGAGCCACTATGAACCCACTCGACTCAATAGCGACTCTTGATTGTCGTGAAAATCTCGAGGATTCAATTACGAATACAAGGTACCAAAATAATAAGAAAATCAGTCTAGTGTCGGCCAACAAGAATTTTCTAATTCAGTGGTGTCACCCATGATTAGTCACATATATCTATCGATCTAGTCTATCTCTAATTTCAAATCGATTTTTAACTGTGCTATACTTACCTCTAAAGATGGACACGGTCAAGAAGACAATTCATAATCAAGTTCTCAAGTCTATTGCCTTAAAATTCCTTAATAATTTCCCCAAATAATCTAGTTATCTTGAGAGTGATCGGCTCTGAAAATAACCCTATAGCCGCGTCAATAAAATGTCCGATTTATTTAGTAGAAGACAGGGTCGAAAAATCTGGATGTCACAGTCAGAGACCTTAAATCAAGTTACAAATTAATAAGAAGACTAATCTCCCATAGATTTGTGGATAATTCTATGAATGAGGTCTAAAATTTACAACAGATAGCATGCATTTAACAAAATTAAAAAATTTAGAAGAAGTGAGCAAAAAAAGAGAGATTATCAAATTACGTAGACTATTTATCATGGCGCGACTTGTTAATGTTGATTAGTGATCAATGCATTTTGAGAGCTTTCATCTGTGGTCTTTTACTAGGCAACTTTAGCTTCATCCGGCCATGATGCGTCAACTTTGGCCACTAACACCATTTTTTTCTTCTTGTGGACTCATATTGTTCCCTCTTGATGCCTTTGAATTCTTAGTGTTGTAGATGCCTCAAAATCCCTTCTACGAGAGCATGAAAAAGGCCAACTTGGCGTTTACCTGACTTCTTCCCTTCATTCAAGTCTCTCTTGCTTCTCGTGTGGATCGTGTCACGCATTTGCTTCCACAGGGAAGTCGTGGGACGTCTCTGCAATTTATTATCCTGGTCGTCGGAAACTCCTTGATGGTGGTGGTGGAGGGAATATGAGGTCCAGTTTACGTGAGGGACCCATCAGACCATTGCACGTTGGGACACAGTACTAACAGCTGTTCTCATCCGATGTTCTTCTGGGTCCGGTAGAGAAGTCCCTGTCTGAATAGGCCTCACTGTTGCTGCAACTCGTGCCGGTTCATAGTGGGTCCTGCTAATGTATGGGCTTTGAGAGCTTGAACTTGCAATTATCTGATTCTCCCTGAGGAGAGACAATTTGATTCCTTGTTCCTCCACTAGTCTTCTTTGGCATCATAGGCGATTGTCTATGTGTAGGTGCCTCCTTTTTACCGGAGAACTGGTCCACAGGTGTTGGTTTCACAGGTACATGGAGAGGCATGCGACATTTGCTTCTGAATGCGTTGTTAGTGTTGTTTCGCATTTCTTAAAGTAAAGAATAGTTCAAATCAATTGATAGAGTTTGAGAAGTCATGTACCAAAGAGATACATTAAATTTAGGCTCCGTTGGTTTCATAGATAACTTGACATTTCGAGGAGACATTAATAGTGTGATTCTTGTTCCGCTAACTTGTCCAATTGAGACAAGTTGTGCTGAGAAAAACACAATGCGGTAAAAGATTCATTTGGTCTTGGGATTTGTCCATGATGATGAGCACTGCAACTTTCAAAAAAGAAAAGAAAAAAAGAAAAATCGAATTGCTATCTCTTTCAAAGTGGTGGCTAAAAATCCGACCCAAAAATAAGTGGTGGATAAAATAATTAATTAATGGCGGAAATCGCAATACTATCACGCACGTAATTGAATACAACTAATCATGGATTGAATTTATGGCCAATTAGTATTCTTCTATTGCCAAGTGGCTTGGAACTTGGAAGAGCGTATGCTTTTCCTATTATATTTTCTTGAGGATTGTTTAACTTCAATATTAAAATTACGCACAAAGAAAACAAAAGGGGAGAAAAGAGATAGGATGAGTTACATCGAAAAGGCTGGCACACCTAACCCACATATTTTATCAATTTATTATCTCAACATAAATCGAAGAAACTATAGTTAACTCTGTTACTTTGAATTGAGAATGTATGTAATTTCCAGTTGCAGTCAAGTTGAGGTTTGACATAAAATATGCTTGCAAAACATGTTACTACTCCTTTATTTAGCGGTTAGTTCGTTCTTGTCCAGTTTCTTATAATTCAGAGAGTGAGTAAAAACTTTAATTGAAGAAATAACAACATTAAAGATTGATTGAGGGAGTAAAATTCTCAAAAATAAATAAAGAAAAAAGGGCATCTCAATCCAACCAGATACTTTACCACATTATCCCATCATATAAATCTGCATGCTCCGTCGATTGGAATATTCGCACCGGCATCCGCGTCGACTTCAGTCCAGCCTCCACGGTCGATGTTCTTCTTTATGGTCCCGGCCTTTTTGGCTCGCGTATCCAGTTGCTCCATATTTAAAGTAGGGTTTGTGTACTTCGGATTGATACGCGGTTCTTGTTGAATGCTGCTTCACCTTTACGCAGGGTGAGTTAGCAAAGATTGAGCACTACATACAGGCTTTAGCACCCAAGTGTTTAAGCAGCTCTCGACTTATTATTATCATGATGTCGTATCTCTATTTTGAATGTCCAAGACCACCCCTCTCGTTCTTGATTTTGTTTTTCCAAATCAAACTAAGAAATTTGGATAATCCAAAACCTTATTCAAAAGTTTTTGTTTGGATCATCCGAAGTAGTGGAGAAACCATAGTTAATTGTGTCACTTTGAATTGAGAATGTATGTAATTCCTAGTTACAGTCAAGTTGAAGTTTGACATAAAATATGCTTGCCAAACATGTTACTACTAGTTTATTTAGCGGTTAGTTAGTTCTTGTCTAGTGTCTTAGGGTGCGCATGATAAAATTTCTAGAATAAAAATTGATTTTTGGCCAAAAATTGAGAAGTAGAAATTTTATCATACACGCCCTTAGAATTTGAAGAGTGAATAAAAATTTTAATTGAAAAAAATAACAACATTAAAGATTGATTGTGGGAGTAATAATTCTCAAAAATAAATAAAGAAAAAAAGGCATCTCAATCCAACCAGATGCTCGACCGCATTAACCCATCATATAAATCTGCATGCTCCGTTGATTGGAATATTCGCACTGGCATCCGTGTCGACTTCAGTCCTGCCTCCATGGTCAATGCTCTTCTTTATGGTCCTGGCCTTTCTGACTCGCATATCCAGTTGCTCCACATTTAAAGTAGGGTTTGTGTACTTTGGATTGATGCGCTATTCTGGTTGAATGCTGCTTCACCTTTACGCGGGGTGAGTTAGCGAAGATGGAGCACTATATACACGCTTTAGCATCTGAGTGTTTGAGTAGCTCTCAGGTTATTATTATCATGATGTCGTATTTATGTTTTCAATGGCCAAGACCACCCCTCTCGTTCTTGCTTTTGTTTTTTCAAATTGTTGGGAATAACTGGATTCTCTAAAACGGATTCGACACTAAATAAAATCCCTAAATCGAATGCGGAAAACGGATCCAGGAAGAACATGTATCACTGATCAAAGACACACTACGGAATCGAGCGTACCTTGTTAGCTATAGATTAAATACCGACGCTGATATAAGGAAGAAAAATTGATTCCGTTCGATCCGATGACATCAATTCGCCTTAAAGGAAAGAGAGTATCGTTTCTTGTTACTGTTTTTTCTTTTGGAGGAAGAGAGGGAGGGGGAATGTACGTACTGTGAAAAAGAGCGTTCCTCCCTCTCTTTTCTCCCTTAAATACGTCATCTTCAAAGGACGTGTCCCTTCGATAAAAGACGTTCCCCCAAAAGTTACAACCCTTCAACATATCCCTCTATCCATAGGCCAGGCTTTTAGGCCCAACATGGGCGGACGGGCCAACTTAGGCCCATCACATTAATTAATAAATAAAACCATCATCTCCCACTCGCACATGGTGGGCTGAACAGGATCCTTTTTACCTGTCTTCAACATTCATACCAGTAAATAATCCGTGCGACCAGCATACTTTGAGAGCTCATTGCCATACATCTGTTAAGAATATATAGCAGCTCATAATGGGCATCACACTCTGAGTAGATTTAGTATGCAGTACCCTATCTATTGATCTTTTTTAAACAATGATATATATATATATATATATATATATATATATATATATATATATATATTCACAATTATGATTATCCCAAAGACAGTCATAATTAGTCGACCAGTGAATACAAAAACTACAATGTGGTTCTCCAAATTCGATCTTCCTCTTTCCTTCAAACTCTCAATCTCAGTTCAGTTTGTTTTTCTAGAAATGTCTCATTAAATCGAATCAACTCATGACCATTGGCAACATCCTAAGATAGCAAACACTAAATAGAAATATTGAGAATAAGTAAGAGTCATGAGGGCACTCAAATTGAGGAACTATTTTCCTCAAAAATCTCACACGGCATAAAAGCTAATATCAAACTTTTATCACTCTTATTGGTCGTCTCATGCATACGTAGTATGAAATACATATTACGGTATTAACTCATTTCCCATGGATGTCTACACCTTCAATACCGTACAGATGATAGTTCAGACATACCCAATGTCTAACTTGAGTTCATGTATCTATTCATTCACATAATTTATCAGAACTCACATCTGGCATCTTAGACAGATAAAGTAAAATATGTTGGATATTTTAAGGCAACATATATATTTTAAGCTTGAGCTCTCGATTATCACCTAGATAATTAGCTTAAAAACCGTCTCATCTCTATTTATCACATAGTAAATAGAGGCGATTACCCGTGTAAGTGGGCCAATCTTATATTTGTCAAATATACTTTCTCAACTTAAAGTAATGCACTGAGCATTAAGATGCATAAAGATCAAACAAAGATTCATAGGCATTAATAATGAAAAACACAAGTTCATAAATGTGAACAACTCAGGAAAATTACAATATCCAATACATCAGATTCCACGCAATCCTAAAGATTTTACATGACCACAAAACACATCTCTAGGTATTGGTTTTGTCATAGGATATGCTACAATTCTATGCATAGATATGTACTGTAAATTCACATCCTTTCGTGCAACCATATTTTTAACAAAATTATACTTGGTATCTATATGTTTAGTCTTGCCATGGTATTTTGGATCTTTGGTATACGCTATAACTGCTTAGCTATCATTATTAACCAAAAATGGATTTGTAGCATACCCAATAACACCTAAATAACCCAAAAATCTCTTAAGCCAAACACATTTTTGTACTGTTGTTGATAATGCCACGAACTCAGCTTCCATCATGGATAAGGCTATACACGTTTGTTTCTTACTGCTCCAACATATGGCACCATTATTCAGTAAGAAAACAAACACAAAGGTAGATTTCATTTCATCTAAATCTCCTCCTCAATCAACATCTGAATAACCTTCAAGTTGCAGATCATTTCCTTGATAACTCAGCGTATAATCAGCAGTTCCCTTTTGATACCTTAATATTCTCTTAACGGCTTTTCAATGTGCTTGACCTGGATTGGATTGGTATCTGCTTACCATTCCAACTGTAAAGCATATATCAAGTCTTGTACACATCATATCATACATCAAGCTTCCAACAGCACTAGTATAAAAAACATGTTGCATTTGTTCCTTCTCTTGTGGAGTCCTTGGACACAATCTGTGGCTCAATCCTTCGCCTTTTGCAATAGGAGTATCTTGCATACGAAATCGTTAAAGAACCCTATTTATGTATGTTTCTTGCGAAAGAGACAATGATTTCTTCGAACAATTTCTTGAAATCTTAACTCCAAACATGTATGCAGCTTCACCCATGTCTTTCATCTCAAAATTGGAAGATAGTCAACTTTTGACAATGTTAACAAACTTCATATTGCTTCTGGCAATTAGTATATCATCAACATATAATGATATGATTACAAATTGATCTTTGGATCTTTTGATATATACACAATGATCCTCATCTATCATTGTAAAATCATATGCCATTATGGCATTATGAAAACGTATATACCATTGTCTCGATGAATGCTTAAGGCTGTATATTGATCTCAAAAGTCGATATACCTTTCCTTCTTGGCCTTCTATAATGAAACTAGCAGGTTGTTTCATATATATTTTTTCCTCTAATTCTCCATTGAGGAAAACAATCTTTACATCCATTTGATGTAACTCAAGATCCATACTAGCCACTATTGCCAGAATAATGCAAATCGAGGTAAATCTCACTACAGGAGAAAATGTTTCTTCATAATCAATTCCTTCCTGTTGATTATACCCATTCGCCACAAGGCGAGCCTTATGCCTTTCTATCAAGCCATCAACTTTACGCTTAATTTTTTGAGAACCCATTTGTTCCCAATGACTTTGCGTCCTTTTGGAAGATTAACTAATTCCCAAACATTGTTTGACTTCATTGACTCAATTTCCTCTTCCATTGCATGAATCCATTTTTCCTTACTAGGGTAATTTAGAGCCTCATTAATATTTCTTGACTCATCCTCATCTTGTGGAGCAATCATGAAAGTTTCCCCTTCAATGCCAAAACATCGACAGGGAATACTTTTGTGACTCGTTCACCGTATGGGAGATTGTATACTATGCACATCATTTCCCATCATGCTCCCACTCGGATTAGATAATAACAATATCATCTCATCATGTGGTTGTAATTGAAAGTGAATTGAATTAAATTCATCACTTCTCATGACTCCCACTTGGATGAACTCCATTAAGTTCATTATTTTGATCCAAGGTTTCAAATATAGAGTAATCCTAACTTATTTCGCTCTTCTTAGGAAATTCATTATCTACGAATGTGACATCCCGTGATTCGAATTCAGTTATACTTCCACTTTTCTGCTCACCTATGAACACATCCCATTTTGAGTGTTCGGAGTATCTTATGAAAATACTCTTCTTTTCTCCGGGACTCAATTTCCCAAACTTGTGAGAGGGCTTATGAGTATAGGCAACACAACCTCATGGCTTAAGAAAACTTAAGTCCAGTTTTCTACTTATCCATAACTCATATGGAGTGGAAGTAACTGATTTGGAAGGCACTCGGTTAAGTATATAGGCAGCAGTTAACAACGCATTACTCCAAAAAAAATAAGTAAGTTAACATGCACCATCATGGACGTAACCATTTCCAGTAGGGTTCTGTTTCTTCTTTCCGCAACACCATTTTGTTGAGGAGTATATGGAATAGACAACTGTCTTTCTATTCCTTTTTTATCACATAATTTTCTGAACTCATTAGATAAATATTCTCGACCTCGATCGGATCTTAATACTTTTATTTTCTTGTCTAATTGATTTTCTACCAAGTTCATAAACCTTTTGAAACAACTTAATACTTCAGATTTATGAGAAATCAAATAGACATATCTGAATTGAGTATAATCATCTCTAAAAGTGATGAAATAAACAGCCTCATGTCTTCCTCTCACATTCATTGGACCACAGACGTCAGAATTGATTAAATGTAGAGGAAATTCAGCTCTTTTACCTTTCCCAAATGGTTTCTTTGTCGTTTTCCCTATTAGGCAATGCTCACATATAGGCAAATCGACTTTTTCAATGTTGCCCAACAAGCCCTGTTTGGCTATTCTATTCATATATTGTTGGCCAATATGACCAAGTCTAGCATGCTACACATTCACATCATTATCATATGGATTAGGAGACGTGAGAAGGAAATAACAAACATTTGCATTAACATAGTCAATATCTAATATAATGAAACCATCTGAAAATAACCACAACCATAGAAATTTCTATCCAAAAACAAATCCACACCTATATTATGGAAGTTCATATTAAAACCTAGCTTGACCAACACTAAAACAAATACTAAATTCCGACGAATCTCCGGAGCATACAATACATCATGTAGGAATAAAGTGCATCCACCACGCATGTTCAGTTGGCAGGTGCCAATTCCTCTTACTTCAGCTCTGGAGTTGCTTCCCACATAGATCCACTTAGTTCCAGTTGGTACTCGTCGAAATTCCACAAAGGATTCTCTATCCTTCCCTACATGGTCTGTCACTCTTGAATCCACAGTCCACAAAGGATTAGACTCAGTTAAGATTACAGAACTCGACACATAAGCAAAGTTCTGAAAAGTACAAGGGGTGTATACCTTATTTAGCTCACGACAGTCGTGAGCATAGTGACATTTCTTGTCACAATTGTAACATTTCACCCTTGTAAGCTTTTTCATTCGATGACGCTTTCCTCTTTCATGTTGGTTAAGGTTAGGTTTCTTCCCTGAATGACCTGCTTCCTTGCATTTCCCTTTATCGAACCAGTTAGCACGTTTGCGCTTGGAGCTCGATGCTCCATGTGAGCTAGAAGCAGCATGATAGATTTCAACTTCCGGCTTAGCTGTTAAGAGGCGATTCTCTTCTAGCTCAAGATGACACACTGCATCCTCAAAGGTTTTGATATTCTCATTATGGGTCAGGTGCACCTTCATATGCTCCCAACTCTGAGGCAAGGAACGAATTACTGCTTGCACTTGCTGCTCATCAGTCAGGACATGGCCAGCATCTTTTAGCTCATTAATCATATTTGACATCTTTCTAAGGTGTTGCTTCATGGTCTGACCATGAGGCCTCTTATAAGAGTCAAACCTAATAGTGAGTTGTCTCAGTCTAGTCACTGAAATATGACCAAACCTTGCTGCCAACGCTTCCCACATTTCCTTGGCATTCTCAAAACGCCTGAACTCTCGTATGACGTCATTTTCCATGCTACTCAGCAACGTAATGCGAGCAAGAGAGTTCTTTCTTTTCCATGCAACAAATGCTTCCTTATCTCTCTTGTGCTGTGCAGTGTTTCCTTTTTCAGGTTCTACCATGGTCAGGTTAAGAGCTTCTAGTGCATCTTGCTCTTCTAGCACATATTTGATTTTCATGTGCCATATTTCATAGTTATCGCCATTGAGCTTCTTACCTTTGTTCAGCTCAGCAACTATGCTCTTTATGACTGAAGCCATTGATCTGAACATATCATATATATATGCACGAATTATTAATACATATCATTTATGCATCCATTTTGCACAGACCCATCATATTAATGAACAATTTCAAGTAAGGTTTCAAAATCAAAAGGTTACCATATTTCCAATCATCCTCCAAAAATCCTAATTTAAAACTATCGTTAATATAATTGTTTTATGCAAAATAAATGCTATGAAGTTACAAAAACTTCTATGAACTACCACAGTAATCAACAATAATAGAAAGCAAATAATACTTGATATCAAACAATGATATAATAATAATGCTTTCACATAATACAACTAACATATCAATTGCCACATTATCAATAACTAGGTAGATAACATTACATAAGATGTCCACAAAGTACACTAAATAAAGACTAGCAAAAACATCTAGCACCAAGTCAATATACAAACTAGGAAAGATCCTCTTTTGTTCAATTTCTTGATATTTTCCCTTGTAACAATCCAATAATAATCATCTATAAAATCCATCACAATTTTCCTATATGAAGTAGCTCTGTTGACTTCCCATATGCGATTCAACACTCCTTGCCATTCTTGTGGAAGAGTGTTCATGAAAAATCGCACCATCTTAGACTGTGGCATGAGACGACCATTCCATATGACATTTGTATTTTCCCGTTTACTTCAAAAAAGTGATCAATTAAGTCGCCACTCTCCCATCGATGATCAGTCAGCTCAGCTATCAACTTAAAAAGCCTTTCCTTTTGTTTATCGGTAATTGCGCGAATAGGTGTGCGCAACTTAAGGGGAGGCATTGTTCCTACAATAAATGTAGAATAAATAAGAGATTACATATAATACACATAGACTTAATTGGAAAAAGAAACACATTCTTTTTTTCTTTTTTGGGTCAACGGTTAAAGTCAACAGTCAACGACCAAAGTCAACGGTCAACGGGCAAAGTCAACGGTCAACGGTCAAACGGGTCGAAGTCAACAGGCGGCAGGTCGGACCGGTTGGATCGGACGGACCGGACAGGCCGGTCGGGCAAACCGATCGGGACGTACTGTGCGTGTGTGCAGGCTGACGTCACGCAGACGTCAGCTGGCACATGCGCGGCACACGCCAGGCTTCCGCGCATGCGTCGCATGCACCTGGGCCAAAACGGCGCGTGTGACGCTCGCGCCTACAGGGAAACCAAGTCGGTGCGTGTAGCCGCACGTGGCGGCTCGTCCGGTGGCCTCCGGCAGCGATCCGCCACTCGTTTTTCTCGTATCAACGAGGGCTTCAATCCTATACTTTTACAAAAAAAATTTGACTTACAGATTACCACAAAAAAAGACGAACAGTACACGGGTGTCGGGTTTTTTTCATCCTCGATTGACCGGCAGCAACTTCTCTCGATTTTCGACCACAAAATTAATTCAATAACATAAAAAGGGGATCGGGAAACATGAAAGACGGCTCTGATACCAATGTCGGGAATTACTAGATTCCCTCAAACGGATTTGACACTAAATCGAACCCCTAAAACGAATGCAGAAGACGAACCCAGGAAGAACATGTATCACCGATCAAAGACACACCATGGAATCAAGCGTACCTTGTTAGCCACAGATTAAACACCGACGCTGGTATGAGGAAGAAAAACTGATCCCGTTCGATCCGATGACGTCAATTCGCCTTGAATGGAAGAGAGTGTCGTTTCTTGTTACTGTTTTTTCTTTTGGAGGGAGAGAGGGAGGAGGAATGTACGTACTGTGAAAAGGTGTATTCCTCCCTCTCTTTTCTCCCTTAAATACGTCCTCTTCAAAGGATGTATCCCTTCGGTAAAAGACATTCCCCCAAAAGTTACAACCCTTCAACATATCCCTCCATCCATGGGTCCTAATCTTGTGAGCCAGGCTTTTAGGCTCAACATGGGCGGACGGGCCAACTTAGGCCCATCACATTAATTTATAAATAAAACCATCACAAATCAAATTGAGAAATTTGAATAATCCAAAACCTTATTCAAAAGTTTTTGCTTAAATCGTCCAAAGCAGTGGAGGAGCCAGAGTTTTTATTAGCTTGTGCATACAATACGGAAGTCATCCGTGTTAAAAAAACAAGTGGTTATCCAAGTAAAATAATTACTCCTTTTATAAATAATATTACAAACTCGTCACACTATTACACTCACACATCACTCACCCACTCACTCTACAACGACACACATACACAATACAACACTTCTCACGTCTCTCCTAGCACTCTTTGCACACTACACACGCCACACGCCTCACACTTCACACACTCACTCGAGGGGCAAGAGCCCCTATTTACTGGGGGTAAAGTCGGTGCGTTAACTGACTTCCATACCAATATCCATTAGAATATTAATATTATATAGCAACTTGTCAATGCCAACTTGCATGTCGCTTTAGTCAAATATAACGGCTGAAAAATTTTAGAGGGAGAAATCTATAGTAGGAAAAATCTAGAGGAGAGAGAGGCGGTGCTCTCTATTCTCCAATAGTCCGCTCCCTTCCTCAGAGAAACTTGAAAAGCAGATCACCGTGAGTAGCAAAGAAGGGAGCGAACATGAGCGACTCCACTGCCATTAGCTGGATGAGGATATTGAGTGGTGGGCCTGAAGTGTCCTTCCGTTGATTCCCAATTGTCTTTCCACTTTTGGCAATTTCAAGAAGCGATTTTCCTTGGCGATATTCCTTCGCATAATCCGAAGCATGTTTCTTCGCATAATCCAAAGCACCAGCCTGAAAACAAATTCAAGATATTAAGGAAAAAAATCTGTCGAGTTAGACAAGTTTTCTTAGCACATCACTGAACCACCGTAGGCACCATATAATTAGACCCGTTAAACGGGTGGATCAAGTCAAGTTTGGGTCAAGTAGAGGTGGCAAAATGGGTCTTAGCCATATATGATCCATTCAAATCATAAATGGATCATATATGAGTTACTTATTTTTGACAAAAAGTAATTAAATGGATTTAACAATTAAAGACTTAAGATAGGTGGGTCTTAGGTGGGTCTTAAATGGGTTGGATTTAGAACCTATTTTCAACCAAAACCTCACAATCTCTCTCTTCCCTCTTTAACTTTACAAAAATATTTTTATTATAAAAATTGAATTTATAATTATTTTTTATTTTAATTTTCTTTTTTTTTTCTTTCTTCTTCCTCCTCCGGGTGGCTGGCACGGTGATAGCTAGCGACCGGTCAGGCGAGCCTCGAGCTTGCCAGATCTAGCGAGACTTGAACTTGCCGACCTCGAGCAAGGCCTCCACCTTGCCAGACCTGATGTGCCTCCAGCGTCGGATGAGGCCCGAGCTCGTCGGATCTCTCAAGGTGGAGGCCTCGCTCGATGCCTAGTGAGACTCAAACTCGCCAGATTTGGCAAGACTCGAGCTTGCCGACGTCCGATGAGGCTTGAGCCTCGCTAGATCCGGCGAGGGGCAAACCGAGCGAGCTCGAGGCTTGCCTATGGCCGGTCGCCGGCTATCATCGTGGCTGACGGCCAGCCAAAGAAGAAGAACAGAAAAGAAAAGAGAAAAGAGAAAAAGAAAAAGGAAATTAAAAATTATATTCTTAATAAATAAAAATTAAAAATTAAAATTCGATTTTTTAAAATATATTTTACAAATTATAAAAATTGTCTATTAAATTTTTGTTGTATAAAATTATTTTAGAAATATCATTTATATATAAAATAAATAAACTTTCTTAAGTTTAGTTAATTAGGTTGGATATGGGTCAAGTATAAGTTGGGTTGGATATGGGTAAAAATTTTGTATTGTAATAAATGGGTCATAAACGAGTTAAATGGGCCAATTTAGGCCGAACCATTTATGACCTGACCCACCCGGGTCCAGGGTCGGGTCATAATGTTCTTACCCAAATCAACCTATTTAACTTGTTTATGACTCATTTATTGCAGTGCAAAATTTTTTATCCATACTCGATCAATTTAACTAAACTTAAGAAAGCTTATATATATATTGAAAATGGTATTGCTAAAATAATTTTATACAACAAAAATTTAATGGATAATTTTTATAACTTTTGAAATAATTATTTTAAAAATCAAATTTTAATTATTTTAAATTTAAATTTTAAATTATTTTTATTTTTATTTTTTAAGAATATAATTTTTAATTTTCTTTTTCTTTTTTTTTTTTTTTTGTTCTTCTTTTTCCTTGGCCGGTCACCAGCCACGATGACAGCCGATGATCTCGCCACAAGTGAGCCTTGCCTAATGTCGGTAAGTTCGAGTCTCGCCAAATCGGCGAGGCTCGAGCCTTGCTGTGAGTCGGCGAGGCCTTCACCTTGCTAGATTCGATGAGCTTGAGCTCGCCCAACATCGGCGAGTTCAAGTCTCGCCAGATTGGTGAGGCCTCCACCTCGCCCGATTCGGCAAGCTCAAGCTCGCCCGGCCGGTCACGGCCATCGCCGTGTCGGCCACTGGAGGAGGAAGAAGAAAGAAAAAGAAAAGAAAATAAAAATAAAAAAATAATTACAATTTTGATTTTTATAAAAAAATATTTTTGTAAAGTTAAATAATGAAAAGAGAGATTGTGAGGTTTTGGTTGAAAATGCGTTCTAAATCAAACCCATTTAAGACTCACCTATTTTTAAGTCTTTAATTATTAAACCCATTTACTTACCTTTGGACAAAAAATAAGTTACCGTATATGACTCATTTATGATTTAAATGGGTCATATATAAGTCTGAGACCCATTTTGCCACCCCTAAATATAATCAACAAAAACTAGGTGTCAGGCAATTGAAGCAGCTATGTACTTTAATGTCCTCTTTTGCTTGGATCCATGCTCCATCAGTGTTGGATGTCGACGTCACAATCTATTTGAAACCAAATAGAGAATAATATTTATCAGAAAAATACTACAATCAAATTAGATAATCGATGCGAAGCTCCCACATTTTCATAGATATGATGACAAGAGCATTACTCAACGATTCACCAACCTACTCATATTTTATCCAACAATGAAGAAACTATAACATCTTAACCCGAATTAACAAGCATTCTATCAAATAATTATTGAACTTCATAGCCAAAGCTCTGATGTTACTTTTGGTGAGAAAATCCGACACTTGCTATTTAGAAAAATAGCAAAATACCTTTACTATAAGATATTTATTACAAGTGCACACACTTGTCTCACACTCGCAAGTCTGTCACTTCACTCACATTTGTGACCCGCTCCTGCTTTTCTATACAATATCCCTTTTGTAGACTCCTATGCCTACACAATGGGGACCACTATTTTCCCGCAGCACACTCTCCTCTCACGCCACCCACTACGACATAACACTCTCGACAAGGAAGCGATCGCTCCTATTTATAGGGCGTAAAGTGGGTCAACTAACCGACTTTCATATTTCTCCAGACAACTCCAATACAAATATAACTGGCAATTTATTAGTACACTACAACTTGCTTGGAGGAAGAAAGACTAAATTATTCTGGAATTATCTAGGCCAAGAGGGAAAGATCTAGAAAGGGAAGAGAGAGGCAGTGATTCTCAACGGAGACAAACCTTGAGCAACGCAAACTACCAAAATAGATAGACATCGATTCCATTGGTAAAGATTACCTGAACAACGGAACTGAGAGAGCCAACCAAAAGACCAGACAACATCTCCACACCGAAGACAGTCCCGATGATAAGTGGTGTGAACATTACCAGGGCAACAGGTCCAATCATCCCCCTGAAAGATGCCTTAGTTGCGATTTCGAAGCACGGAGCATAGTTAGTTCTTTGATGAACCCCCAATCCCTGTGGCCTGGGCCCTAACTGCTCGAGGACCTCCCTAGCCATCTTGAGTCCTGCACATCCCACACTTCTCATGGTCATAGCAGAGAAGCGGTAAGGAAGCCAGGTGCCCATGATCACACCGACGATGACCTTCGGTGTCAGGACATCAACAGAAGACGACATTCCTGGACGATTCACAAATGCACCCAACAGAGCGACAGACACCAGGGCAGCTGATTCAATGGCGAATCCCTACATACCAGATAAGAAATGAAAAAAGGTCCATCTAACATTAGATTTAGACAACAGGAAAGTAGAATATGCCAGTAGGGCTAATATTGAGAACTATAGATGAAAGGCAGCACCTAAAGGAAAGAAAGGTGATTTTAGCCAAACATCATGCCGCCTAGCAAGAATCCAAAATGATTCGCATAACTAACATAATATTTAGTCATTTGTGGTGAAAAAGAAAAAATTGGACAGTGTGCACAGATTTTGGATGACGTGAATGTAATCTCGTGAAAAGTTCACATGCACGGACACTCTTTGCTCTGCTATGTTATGGATTTTATCAAAATAAGCTACTCTCCAAAATTGTCTTTTCTTAATCCTAATTCTAAGTAGCATTGAAATCTATACGTGACATGCGATACATAGACACATTATTTTTCAAAAGATACAAAATTCCGACACGTTGAGACATATTAAATATTAAATGACTTTTTTTATATGTACGTTACAATTTATCATTTTTATAATTAAATTAAATTTATTCAAATTCACAAATAAATAAATAAAATAAACAAGCTAGAGTCAACTTATTTAAATAAATCGGCAATCTTTTACTGTGACCAGAATTTATTATTATTCAACATTCAATACTTCTATTTCCTGAAATCACTTTCTAGCCCCACCATTTGTTTTAATTTTTTATTTTGTTTAGAAAACCACCCATTTATTTCACCCTCTTGTTTCTTCCCTGGCACTATCTGTCACTTCCTTTCTTGAAATCACCCTGCACCCTCCCCTCCCTCTGATATATATATATAAAATCAATCCATCACTTTCTTCAATTGTTCTCTCTCCCTTCACACTTGCACATCCGCCGCATAAACCCACCATACCTCTCGCAATTCACATGAGAATCAACACTGCCTTGTCACTACTGCAATCTCCACGCTGGCCCCTCTATTATGTCCATAGCCCCTCCAACCATGACGCTAAGAAGATGTCCTCCGGCTATAGCCCCGCGGGCTCCCCAACCCACCCATACTACCACTGCTCCCCTATCCACCGCTCTCGCAAGTCCTCCACCTCCCTCAAGAACACCAACCCTTGTCCCCTTTATGGCGACACGTGACAGAAGCTGTCGGAATTCTTTGAATGACTTAATGCATGTCCGAATCACGTGTCGAAATTTTAAATTTGTATGTTGGGAGAGTTGACTATATATTAAATTTTCCGACACATATTAATAGCATGTCTGAGCACGTCGGACAAGTGTCAAAGTGTCTAATATCAACGTAAAGGTTCAGAAAAACTCCGTGCTTCCTAGTCAAAACTATAATCACATGCAAGGTTTGCCTGTACCTTTCCAGAGTCTGCTGTTGTATTGCCAGCACCATCACGGACTTCCACGCCAGCCATCTGAGCAATACGTTTAGCGTTGTCGCTGATGGGACCGGAAGCATCTATGGCCAATCGAATGGCAATGGTACTTAGCATCCCGAGGGCAGCCACAGCAATTCCATACGTGGCAGCACAACGGTAACTCACGAAAATGCTAACGGCCGCAAGAAAAGGGATTCTGACAGAGCCAAGGGCAACACTAACGTTCTTGAGAGCGGCTTGGGGACCGCTGCTGAAAATTTCGGCACAAACATTTTTGAAAGGGTCGCATAAACGGAGGGCAGCATCATCTAGGAGACAACAGCGGTGGGCAGCATCACTAGCATGCTGGAGACAGCTACAGAAACGAGGATCATTAATTGGTCAGCACGTGAACATCAACAATTGTAAAGATTCATATCATTCATTTAATTTAGCAAATTTAACACCTGAAGTCATCGTTGCTGTAATTTTTATTGACGAACCCACTGATTAGCCCAACCCAAAGACCAACACCAACACAGAAGAACAGCTGCCTGCAAGATCATACCCGTAATTAGCGGCGACAAACCCTCTATTTGTTGACTTAACCCTGTAAAAGCCTGCAGACATTAAAGCATGTCCCATGGCAAACATTAGAAGAAAGCAGCATTTAGGATCAGAAGGTAAAAGGTATCATCAAAGAGTTTACCAGTTCTTCACAACTTTTGGCAACCCATTGTTATAAATTGTGAATGATGAGGGCAGAGCAATCAAGCTAACAACAAGAATTCCGACAGTCATTAGAATTATGGAGACAATAAATTGCTCCTTCTTCGATGCAGACTTGATTTCCCCCCAGACAGCTGTGATCAAGCAAACGAGAATACCCATAGAGCTGATAAGCAGGGGATAACACATAGCACTGAAGTTGTGTTCAATTCCGAAAGAAGAGATGGAAGCAAGAACAAGGGCAGCGCAGGATGATTCGGCATAAGAGGCAAAAAGATCAGGTCCCATTCCAGCAATATCTCCAACAATATCACCAACACAATTAGAAATCACCTGAATGATTAAGGTCAAGCCCATTTATGGCTAAAAGTGAATGATGTGCACAATAGATAAAGCTACGGTAAGAGAGTACTTACATCTGGGTTTCGATAAGTTTGTTGGCTATTTGGCTCAATCTCTTGAACCAGATGAGCACAAACATCAGCAGCCTTGGCATAAATTCCACCACTGGCTCTTCCAAAGAGAGCCATGGAAGATCCACCGAGAGCATAACCAGTAATAGCCTCAAAAAGAGCTTCCCAGTCATTGCCATAGTACAACTTGAACAGATTGATTGCAAGATAGAGCACAAGAAGATCGATGGCAGCAAGAAGAAATCCCATAAATGCACAAGACTTGAAAGTTCTTCTAGGGATATTTCTCGCCATCGAGGCAGTCCCTGCGTCAGCATATATAGCAATTTCCGTGGCAAGGGAACCAAAGAGGACTGATGTGAAAGCACCAAGTAGAAATGAAACTGTACTGAAAACGGCAGTGATAAGTGCAGGCTTGCACATTTTTGAATGATTAGACGTGCAAGGCCGGCTTTGGGTGCTGAACCTCTCAACAGAGCCAAGTAAGAGGAAGATTACAATCGCAAAAGCAAGCACGAAAACTCTAGCATACTGGTACTCCGTTAACCGAAAGGATTTCACACCTGTTACAATCACAAACGATAATTGAGCCCTCTCTATCAAGCAAATAAAGCAACAAATCTGATTCTTGACATTCTACGTTATGTGTGACGTAATAAGGTATAGCTCAGTTAAATCCAGCTACGTTATTCCGTTGCCTAGTTTTGCTGAACCTATTTCCAAGAAAGAAGAAAGCCTAACCTACAGCACCTCCAAAAGAGTAACTCAAAAGATGACATGGTTCGCGTTACGATTCACCTTTGGCAAGGTGGACAGTGCAAGTGTTAAACCAACCGGAAGAGTGACGAGGACATAATGAGTAGGGCAAGATGGGGAAAGGGATGAAAGAATGGAAGTGCCTAGTTCCGCAAAATAATTAATGAAATAAAAAGAACTGAATATTTAGTATACAGTCCCAGACCCAGAATATTATCGTAAATACATCTTAAACATCAAATTAAAGCATCACAAAGAAAGAAGCAAGTAGAAACAGATTATGACCTACAATAGTGAACGGTAGGTTAGAGCCAGAAATAAAACCGAGAGTATGGGAAAACATCAGAACTTAAGTTAGAACTGAACTTAGATGTTAGAACTAGAAGAGGAGACGGGTGAACTGCAATGGGGGAAATGATTGGGAAAAAAATTAATTTCACAATTGAACTGATAATGCTTTAGTCCGAAAAGATTGTTAAAATATGAAACATTGTTACATATAAGGACTTTAGTTAGGAGAAGCAAAAACGTAACTCAAAAGAGAACCTTAGAGAAATATAAGCACAGTTCTTTACCTATATATTCTTAACTAACCCTATAGAATTTAGCATTTCAACACAAGTATGATAAATCAAGGATGACAATCTCACGAAAATGAGAAATATTCTGCATCAAATCACAACGTACGATGATAAAACCCTGAAACACATTCACAGACAAAGTGAAGATACACTTTGCAATTGAAGGTTGTACATCCTCAGCAATTCACCTTCCTAACACAACATGCTTCTACTAAAGCCAATTACACATAAAAATTACTATCCCAACTTAATTAATTTGACATTGTGTCATTAGTTGCATATACCAATCTTCCAATGACTAACACAAATTAGATGGAATAAAAATATTAAACCTAGGCTCCGTTTGTTTCACAGATAACTTGACATTTCTAAAAAAAATGTGCTAGAATAAGTCATTTTTCAAAAAAAATAATAATATTTTTTTATGTTCAACTGAAATTTGAAATGACCTAAAAATTATTGCTTTTGTTTTCTGAAAAAAAAAAAAAGCAATAATTGTGTGATTTAAGGGCTGCATGTGCTATATCATCAAATTTTAAATATAAATTTATTGAATCAAAATTGATAACTTCAATACTTTAATAAATTGTAAACGACTAATTTTTTCTCTTATAAAACCTAGCCTTGAGATTAGGCCCCGAGCCTAGCAATGGGTACTTGGGCTCGGGCACAGGGGCACTATGGATTGGGCGCGACTGGCAAAGACACGGGCATGATGCCAAGGTCTTGGGCCAGGCTTCGAGGGTCCCAAGCCCCACCATCAGGAATCTGGACTCAATTTCGAGGACCTTTAGGGACAAAGCTTTAGGGACAAAGCCTTGACCAATGGGGACTTGGGCCCAGCTACTGTGGTCCCAATTGTAGGAGTTGGACGGCTCAGCCACTATAAACCCGAGGGCAGGAATTGGAGACATGGGCTTGATCTCAATGGACTCAAGCCTAGCTGCTGATGATTCGAGTGCAGGAGTCAGGTAATCAGGCCTAGGTGACTTGACATAAATCACAGATTAAATGTATTACTTTATTATAGATGAAAACATGACTTGTCGATTTGTCAATAGAGAAAAGAAATTCTGGAAACAAATGAGGATGAGAGAGAGAGAGAGAAAGGTATTATTTTATTATAGATGAAAACATGACTTGTCAATTTGTCACTGGAGAAAAGAAATTCTGGAAGCAAACGAGGATGTGAAAGAGAGATTTGTCACGAGAGAAGACATTCTGGAAGCAAAAGAGGATGAGAGAGAGAGAGAGAGACAGAGAGATTCATCGAGGCTTTAAGCTTGGTTGAAGTTCTTTGCAGCATTGTGACATGGAATAACTCCTCTTATTAGGAAGGAGAAATCTTTTTCTTGATTTAAGAACAAAAACTTTCTTTGATTGAAAATCTTTTTGAACTGATTTATTATTTTAATTATTCCAAACATCGGAAAGTTTAGGGAATCTTTTTCACAGAAATTCTTTTCAACGACACGAGCGCACCCTTAGGTTGTCATCAAATGTAATCTGTCTCACGGATGTACGTATGCCCAAATGCAACACCGAGTTTGACTTACTCAAACCATTTCTTGAGCTATGCTATGTTATGAACAGTCTTTGTCGGTGCAATGCAATAAAATAAAGTGCCCTCCACTCCCGTGAGAGCCTGCGGTTAAATGGGTGAGTAAAGAGACGAAAACATTCCCGTGACATCCACAACACGTGCATTTACCTAGTCCAAACAAAGCGTGAACTTGTTGATAAAATAAGACAAATGGCAAAAGCCAAAAGGACGAGCTACCCCAGTTAACCCTCCGCCCAAGGACACGACGAAGACCACCGTCATTCCAACCGTCTTCCTGAGAAGAGACTTCAATTGTTACATATTATACTACTGTGCTCAGATACGTCGCCAAAGCTATAGCAGCTGTGACAAACCCCGATAATGACCCGCCCCACAACCAGTAGAAGCTCATGATCTCGCTGAGCTATCAGCTATCATCAGATTACAAGACTCGAATTCGTTGCTTTTGCTCAGGCAGTTGCGAGATTGACCCCAAAAAAATCCGTTAATAGATAGCGTGAATGAGACAAAGAAAGAAGTAGAGGTGTGCATAGTTTGGGCGAGCGGTTCCCAACCTAGAACCGGGAACCGCCCGCTAAGGACCGATTTCGAAGAATTGGAACCAGGATTCACTAGTTTGTTGCATGGATCCCCCCGGGACCGGACCGCCAGTCCAGTCATAGTGGATCCATGGAACCGGTCTCACAATAATAATAATAATAATATCACTTTCTAAATCTCACCATAAGAATTCTTCATATCGAGTAATACACTAGAAACCAAAAGCTACAACAACTAGAAATCAAAACATAAAGCATAAACAGCAACTAATTTGAGAAACCACATTAATCAAGTTTCACTCAAACATTCAAGAAGCAGCCAGGACTTTTAGCTTCTCGGTCATTTTCCTTCATAAAAGCCACAACAAGTATAACTCCTGGCTGAGAGACAGATAATTTCAGTAAAAAAAAACAAAAAAACAAAAAAACTAATTTGCACTAAAATATATAAAAATTTGCCGCTAATTATTTCTACTGATAACCAAGTTTACTACCATAGCAACAAGTTGGTATTACCAAGATAATATTAAAGGGATGGATAAAAAATAACCATTGAAACACAACATAGCATTACAAGAGGCCACATTCAAAGACCAAAAGAAAATTCCATGAACCATATAGTCTCCTTTTCTCATATTAGGTAATAATACACTCGTTTCCTGTGTCTAATTTTTATATATGCATTGGGCGCTACAATGGGCAATGAAAATTTAATACACAGTAAAGAAAAGGAGGACATTTGGAGAGAGTATCTATGCAAATTTATAGCTGCGGAGAGAATACACTGTCTCGACCACCGAAGAAGACAAACTCTTTAGCAAAGAGAGAGAGAGAGGTGGGGTGGGAGTACAAAGATGATGTTGATGATGCATGTAAAAAAGGGAAGGGGGAGTGTTGGAGATTGAGACTAATGACTAATGGCTGAGAGATGAAGGGAGAAAGGAGTAAATGCAAATCCACTCTCATTTAGCAAATAACTGAAATCGAAGACAGGAAAGGCTAAAGAAAAGAAAAAAGAAACCGAGAGAGAGAGCTATTTTCATAAAGTCCCAATCCACCCATCAAACCCTTTGTTATAAGTCTAGTTTTTATTATTAAAAATTAATCGATCCGGTCCAATCCGGGTGGGTGGATGGATGGATCCACCTATAGAATCGGGAACCAAATTAATTCCCACCGGTTTCCATAAATTAGAACGGGGAACCAGATCGGTTCTCTCAAGAACTACCGGTTATAGGCCGTTCCAATTCGGTTTCGGGCGGATCCCAGTTCTTTCGCACACCCCTAAAAAGAAGGGAGTTGAACTTCAATCTCTCTATACCCAAAAAAAATAAAAATAAAACTCGCAACCAAGAAAATCATATGTACTTTCATTCTTTGTGTTCGAGTTTTCTTCCTCTCTCGGACACAGAACGTGTGCTAAAAGATTACGAGCTTTATTGAAAACGGGGATCATAGAATTTCATTACCGAAAGATCTGGATCGTTTGAGAATGTACGGCCATCACTCCCGAGTGCAGCAAAAAGGAAAACTTTCATAAAGCTGGCAAGTTATGAAGCTAAAGGATCCGCATAAAGTCACCTGCATAGATGATCGTCTTTATCCTGGCATAATTGTGCTTAACAGCTCGCTCCTCGGTTGGGTCTTCCCCTTCCTCCGACACAACTTCGTCGACCTCTTCGTTGTGCTGGGTTGGGTCTCCCTTTTCGTTGACCTCTTCGTTGTGCTGGGCGCTGAGGCACAACCTGCGGTGCAGGGCCCGAACCGCGGCGCAACTGCACCAGGGAGGACGCGACCCGCGGCGCAACTGCACCAGGGAGAACGCGATCCCAGTGACGGCACAGACTGGGATCGCGATCTCCATCATGAGATCTGAGAGCACTGCCATCGTTGCGGGAAATCTAGACTAGGTCGCTGGACTCGATGCCTATCAGAGAGAGAGAGAGAAACGCAAAGATGAGGGAAGCGGGGAGTGTGCTTTTCAAATATTAGGTGGTCTCGGACCGTCAAATGCTTGGTCACGGATCACTCATAAAGCGCCACGAAGCAGCTGGATCGTGCCTTTACCTCCTTTAGACTTTTGCATCCTTTCTCTCTAATATTGCTAGTCTTCTTTTCCCTCCCTTCGCACGAAGCCCTCCCCTCTCTCTTCATTAAACGACATTCTCTCTCTTCCTTTTTTGTAGATCTTCTAGAAAAAGAGAAGCTCGCTCTCCTTTTTCAAAAATAAAAAACTCTTCCTCTCTCTCTCGCGCTGCCAAGGGCCCCATGGTGCCGTCCCGAGGTCAGACCAGCCGCCTCCTGCGCACGCCGCCTCCGCCTCCACTATCACCTTTAGGAGCCACTCCCTCTTTCCAGCTCCAAAGCCCCTCCAAAGGCATCCCGAGCTTAGATCCGACGCCTCCATCACGTCCTTCGGCACGTCACCTCCAGGAACCTCTCCCCCCCTCCCCTTTAAGAGCTCCCGTCGGTTACATCCCGAGCTCATATCTGCCTTCCTCCGCCCTCCTTCTTATGTCCAGAACACACAAAGCGCAGGCAAGAGGCAATATGGGAGTCGCCTTCTCGCTTCCCTAACCCAGCACCCCACTCCATCTCTCTCCCTCTCTGATAATGTAACAACCCCACATCCACATGCCCCCGCATGATTGTATATCCCCTCCATAGATCATCACGGCCCGCTGCAATCCTCGGGAAAAAGCTCTTCAGGTTCCGAAGGAAGGAAAATGTCGAGGGCGGGGGTTTATCAGCTGCGTGCGAGCCTCACGGAGGTGGACGTGATATGGAGGCCTTGTTGGAACCAAATTTGGGTTTGTGGATGCTCAGAGGTATAACACAACAAAGAAGGAGATGAATAAAAGAGACCAACAACAACACCAGACAAGAAACTGTTTAGTATATAGTGGGATGCATTACAAAGCATAAAAAAAGAAAAACTTTTCTCTGCAGGTGAGAAAAGATCTCTCTCTGTATATCTACGTCTATGTCCTACCAAGTTAGCATATATAGAGAAGACCACCGCCAAAACAAAGTCCAGCTGGTGCAAGCATCAGCCCACACTTGATCACTTCTGCAGCAAAGTTGTGGCCTTCAGAGGAGATAGAGAGGAAGAGAGTCGGTTCCTTTACTTTTCTTCTTATTTGTTGTCTTCTATCTGTCAGTCCATGTGTCTACCTCATGCAAGAGTCTTCTTTGCCCTTTGATAGATCAAAAAGTTGAGGGATGACTTATATGCCTCATGATAGATCAAAAAGTTGAGGGATGACTTAGGGGGTGCATGACAACATTTCTGTTCCAGAAACTATTTCTGGAACAGAAATGAATTTTTCGATTTCTATTTCTGGACGAGTTTTTAAGGAAAAAAAACTGTTTGATAACTTAATAGAATTTCTATTTCAAAAATAGAAATTCGTTTGATGAGCCAGAGGAGAGGTAGAGGAGAGGCGGAGGCGGAGGCGGAGCAGAGAGGCGGAGGAGAGGTGGAGGAGAGGCGGAGGAGAGGCGGAGGCGGAGGCGGAGGCGGAGGCGGAAGCGGAGCAAAGGCGGAGGAGAGGCGGAGCAGAGGCGGGCGGAGGCGGAGCAGAGAGGCAGAGGAGAGGCGGAGGAGAGGCGGAGGCGGAGCAGAGAGGCGGAGGCGGAGGTGGAGGCGGAGGCGGAGGCGTAGGCGGAGCAGAGAGGCGGAGGCAGAGGCTGAGGCGGAGGTGGAGCAGAGGCGGAGCAGAGGCGGAGAGAGGCGGAGGCGGAGGAGAGGCGGAGGCGGAGGCGGAGCAAAGAGGCGGAGCGAGAGGCGGAGGCGGAGGCGGAGGCGGAGCAGAGGCAGATGCGGAGGAGGAGGAGGAGGCAGAGAAGAGGCGGAGGGCGTCGGTGCTCGGATCTGTTGAGGGCTTCTGGCTTTGCAGGGGAACGAGCGGCGGGGGTGCAGAGAAGAGGCGGAGGGCGTCGGTGCAGAGGCGGAGGAGAGGCGGAGGAGAGGCGGAGGGCGTAGGTGTAGAGGCGGAGGAGAGCGGAGAGGCGGAGGGCGTCGGTGTAGAGGCGGAGGAGAGCGGAGAGGCGGAGGGCGTCGGTGCAGAGGCGGAGGAGAGGCGGAGGGCGTCGGTGCAGAGGCGGAGGAGAGCGGAGAGGCGGAGGAGGAGGAGGAGGTAGAGAAGAGGCGGAGGAGGAGGCAGAGAGAAGAGGCGTACGAGGGAGAAGAGTGAAATTAGGTCGAGAAATCAGAAATTGATTTCGAAGAAATCGAAATAGAAAATATCTATTTCGATTTCTCCTCAATTTCTATTTTACGGAATAGAAATCTATTCCGAAATAGAAAATTTGATAAGGGTTATCAAACAAGTTTTCATCCAGAAATTGGTTCGGAATGAAAAATCATTTCTGGAACAGAAATTATTTTTATCATGCACCCCCTTATATGCCTCATGCCAAACCAAACGTCCACCCTTTGTCACGTCCAATAAGGACTTTTATTCTTTAATCAAAATCAATTTTATTTCTTTTCTGATAGCCTCCCTTAAAATTGATTTTGGAAATCAACCACATCAAGCATTGCCCTCAATTTCTCAAACGAATTTGCCTTCAATGATTTTGTCAAGATACCTGCAATTTGATTTTCGAATTTACAAAATTTAAGCGCAATTTCACCATCTTTGACCAAATCACGAATATAGTGATATTTGATATCGATGTGTTTGCTCCTGTCATGAAAAAGAGGATTCTTGGCTAATACAATCGTCGACTTGCTATCACACATCAATTTAGTAGGACCTTTCTGTTCATGCATCAATTCGCAAAGCATCCTATGAAGCCATATTGCTTAACATGCCGCCAAAGCTACCGTTATGTAGTATGCTTTAGCTGTCGAGAGTGCAATAACTTGTTATTTTTTCAAGGACTACTCCTGATTCAAGAAAGAATGTAGATCCGAGAGTACTTTTCTACATTTCAATATCACCTACCCAATCATTGTCTATATACCCCACTAAATTGAAATTGTCACTGTAAGAATATACAATTCCTTGATCACGAGTTCACTGACATACCATAGAATTCCTTTTGCTACCTAGAAATGCAATTGGTGTCGTTTCTCCATGAATTGACTAATAATTACCATGCCGTAAGTAATATCTAGTCTAATGGAAACCAAATATCTTAAACTACCAACAATGCTTTTAATATAAGTGGGATTTACCAATTCACTAGTTCCTTCTTTCTTTAGCTCCAATTGTTCTACTTGGGAGTTTGAATTGATTTGAGCAATTCAGTATTGAGTCGCTTTAAAATATCATTAGCATATTTCTACTATGAGATAAATATGCCATCATTTGTTTGCTTCATTTAGAGGTCGAGAAAATAGGATATCAATCCCAAATCTATCATCTCGAGTGGACTAGTCATGGCCTCCCTGAATTTAGCAAACATCTTTTCACAGTTTCTTGTAAATATCAAGTCACAACATAAAGGCATATGATTATGAGATCATCGTTAGTGTTTAACTTGATATACAATGTATGCTAGTATGAGCATTTTTAACAACCATGCTGCAACAGATATGTGTCAATGCTTGTGTACCAAGCTCAAAGTGCTTGTTTTAGCCCACATAATGTTTTCTTCAATTTGTAAACTTGATTTTCATGCCCTTTCTTCACATAACCTTATGGATGTTCCGCATATACTTCTTCATCAAGGAAACCATTAAGAAATGCTGATTTCACATCCATCTCATGGATCTTCCACTAATTTTGAGCTACAAGTGTTAAGATCATCTAATATCCATTCAAGCCATTGGTGCAAGAAGACACGTAACAACTTAGCCTAATATACTATGTTGACCAGATGTCAAGCAAAAGTTAAGAACTGTACAGGTTCCATTAAAAAAAAAAAAATACAAATTCACATGCAACTTTTGCATCGTGATAGAATCCGCGTCTTTACCATGAGCATATGAGGTTGTTCCTTTTGATAGTGACAGAAGTATTTATCAGTGATTCATGGCTCAAATGACAACCATTCTAGTAGGAAATTGATTTTGTTAATAGAAACAAATTTTTTCATTTCTATTTCGGATGAACTTTTGAACAAAAATATGTGTTTAATAATGATATAAAATTTCTATTTCCAAAATAAAAATTTGTTTGATAACACAAAATTTCTCCTTCTCGAATGGCCGTGGATGGCGGCCGAATAGTAGCAAGCGGCGGTGGCTAGATGATGGTAAGTGGTGGATCAATGGCGATGAACAGTAGATGGCAATGATGAGCGATGGCGAGTGGGCTGCTAGTTAGTAGCAAGGATGAGTTATGAGAAGAATTTTTTTTATGTCTCAATTTTATTTTATAGAAATAGAAAATTTTTACTTCTTATTTCTATTTCAAATTTATTTTTAGATTAAAAATTTGTCCTAGAAATAAAAATGAAATTGCGTTATAGAAACAAATTTGGAACAGAAAAATAATTATGTAACGTAAAAATAATTATCATGTACTCCCCCAATTATACAATTTCAAGCATAAGTCTTGGAAAATAGTTTCTTACCTTTAGGAAGAGCAAAAACTTTAATAGGGAAGACAATCGAGACTATCTTCCTAGCAACGAACATCCTCAAAGCTCGCATCACCTTTTCGGGCCTAAGAAACATGGTAATTGTCGAAACTAATCAATCGAAATAGAAAAGGCTAGAACAAAGAGCACCGTAAGAACTCAGAGAAGCCTACCGGCCTTCTCGTGGCATATGACCCACACCCTCCATCACCTTGAGTTTGATCATTGAATGATTTCCTTTATGGGATTCTTCGACCACTCATTGTCGCAGATACTCGTCCGATACACCCCATGCGAGCAATATAATTTTATTACAGTTATGAGTGGAAGAGGAATAACAATATAAGTAAAGAGAAATGATAGTCTTATATAAAACAACAGAAACTTAATTGTGATTTCAAACGAAAAGTCATAAATAATTTAAGTTATTGTTAAATTATGTCTTGAGTTGTGAGTCATGTATAAAACTCAAATAAAATTGAATGATGTGAATTGAAATTATTGACCTTATCCTTAAGTAGTTGAAGTGCTTGTGATTGTTAGAGATATCTATCTGAGATTTGACCAAGAATTTAATTGCCTATTTTGGTTTTATCTAATATCTTAAGAAGACAAGAAGATATACGGTGAACATCTCATGTAAAATCCACACAAGGAAAAGGTGAATTTAAATATTCAGTGGTCCCCAATTTAAAAGTAAGTCCCTAGAAAAAGGAAAAAAGAAAATAAGGTTTTGCTTTTGGCTCTCCTCTTTTCTTAATAAAGCAGCAAGGGCGTACAGGGCAGCAGGGGCGTGCCTGGTGACACCTAGTCTCCCACCAGACCCGGGTGGCTACCTCCTGCTTTATGTAGGAAAGAAGAGATCTAGAGGCAAACCCTTACTTTCCCTTTTCCTTTCTCTGACAAGGACTTGAAGGCTCAAGATGCGAAAAATCCATGCTAAAGTAAAGGACCATTATGGCCCCGCTTTTCTAGGACTAAAGGAGAAAACAATATGTGAAAAATCCACCTTAAAGTAAGATACCCTGTAATATCACCTCTCGTATTTTGGTCGGTGGAGAAAAAAACATTTACTATCAACAAGTGGTGTGGGGTCACCACGTGTTAAAATAAAATATGCAGTCTAACAGACTCCACGAGGAGATTGGCATAGGTGGCCCTTATAGGTGGGAAACTGGGGTCTGGTGGGAGACTAGACAAGGACACGTGAACTTGTCCTTTTCTAATCAATGATCATCAAGCACGCCCCTTGTGCGCGACTACTGCTTTATTCAGACAAGAGGAACTAAAACCAAACCCTCTTTTTCTTTCTTACTTTCTTTGATAGAGACTTACTTCTGGATTAGGACCCGCTGAATATTTAAATTCACCTTTTCATTGTGTGGATTTTAGATGAGATGTTCACCATACATCCTCTCATCTTATTGAGATATTTGATAAAATCAAAATAAGCTATTAAAGTCTTGGTCAAATCTTGAATAGATATCTCTAACAATTACGAGGACTTCTACTACGTAAAGATAAGGTCAATGATTTCAATTCACATCACTCAATTCCGTTTGAGTTTCAGATAGGCTCACAATTTAAGACATAATTTAATAGCAACTCAAATTACTTCCGACTTTCATTTGAAATTACAAATTGTGGGCGAATTTTTTTGTTTTATAGAATATTATTGTAAACATCTAAATTTTGGCAATCTTTTAATCATTCATTAGTTAAATAGAAAATTAGAGAATGATTATTTTCATAATTAAAAATTTTTAATAAAAATTTAAAATTTAAAATAATTAATTTTCAATAAAAAATTTAAAATTTAAAATAATTAATTTTCATTTAATTGCATCACAACATTTGCACTACTATTTTTAATTATAAAAAATTTAAAAATTTAAAAATTAATTAACTAAAAATATATATATAAAAAGAAGAAGAGAGAAGGGGGCCGGACCGGGCCAGGGCTAGGTCGGCCCGGCCTTCTTCCTTTTTCTCTTCTTCTATTCCTTTTCGCCTGGGCCCAGCCCAACGTGCTCCGTTCTTTTTTTCCCCACGCGGCCCATCTCCTCTTCCCCTCCAGCCCAGCCCCCCACTTCTCTTCTTCCTCCTCTGCTTCTCTCGTTTTGGACAGGAGCTTCGCGACAAACGACTGGGAGGAAGGACGACTGTGCGAGCGAGGACAGCAGCGCGGAGAATGTCGGGCGCGCGACGCTTGGCAAGGACAATCGGCGTGCTGGCAACACAGCTCGCGTCGTCCTTGGAGAGAGAGGAAAGACGGGATAAAAGGGAGAAAGGGAGAGAGCTTTGGCCTTCTTCTTCGGCTAGTTTTTTTGCCTTCTTCGGCAGAGAGACAAAAGGGAGAGCTGGAGAGAGAGTGAGACCGAGGGAGTGAGCTCGAGAGGCTCTATTGTTGTCTCTCTTTTTATCTTTTATTTTTTGGCTCAGCCGAGAGAGAGAGGGTGAACCAGAGAGGGGACTGAGCTCGAGAGAGAGAGAGAGTCAGCCAGTGAGAGAGTGAGCTCGAGGGAGGGACTCACTGTTGCCGAAGACCACTTTGTCAGCTGCCGTCCGCCGCAGTGCCTTACCTAGGTCTTCCCCGAACTTGTGTGCTCTGTTTTTGAGGGGGGCGTCGGGCCGGAGCTCGCGTGAGCTCGCGGTCGACCATTCACGCGAGCTTCGGCCTTGTCGGCCCTCCATTGATGCTACTGTGTGTTTTAGTAGATGTTGCTAGGAGTCTAGGTTTGTGCTTGGTTCCATATCAAGTCGAAAGTCCCTTGCTTCAGTAGAGCAATGCCAACTGTTTGTATAAATGCCCGAATGAGATCCGAATCTCCTTAGTTTGTTTTGACCGAGCCTTGCCATCTCTTAGTTATACTTGTGTTAAGCGCTAGCGATTGGTCTCTCCATCGGTCTTTTAGTGTTGCTTATACACCATATGTTGATCTTGGCCCGAACCTACGTTTGACTCGGTTGCCCCCCTTTTAGTGACCCCCTCCAAGTGCTTGACAAAATGCTTGAACCAGACTCACACGGTTTTCTTTGATTCTATACCTGCTCTGGGAGTGTTTTGGTCACTAGACATGATTTTGTGCTTTTCTCAGGGCGTGCTGTTACTCATTGTGTCATTTATGCGTGCAATCCTTGCTTCGTGGTTTTGTTGTTCGTGGATTGAGTGTCATTCTTCGAGGAAAGCTTTGGTTAAGAGAAAATGTGGCTTGAGAGAGGACAGCCTCCGTGTTGTGATGACTATGAGGGATTAGGTGTTGGTTCAGTGCCGGTGGTGGCGCCATACAATCGATGAGCTTCGGTGAGGAAGAGTTTGGCGAGGTGAAGCTTCAGGGAAGTCATCGCACAAGGAAGAAGAAGACCAAAAAAGAAAAGAAAAATTAAAAGAGAAAATGACACAAATAGTCCTTGAATTTTGACTTAATATGTAATTTGATTCATGAACTTTTAATTTGTTTAATATGATTCATGAACTTTAGTTCAATATATAATGTGGTCCTTAAATTTTTAATTTGTTTAATGTAATTCATTAACTTTTGGTACATGTTCAATATAATTCAATAACTGCATGAAAATGTTCAATGTAATCCGGACTATATTGAACATGTACCAAAAAGTTTAGGGATTTGATTAAACAAATTAAAAATTCATGAACCACATTACATATTGGGATAAAGTTTAGGCATTATATTGAACAAACTAAAAGTTCGGGGATCAAATTGTACATTGAGTCAAAATTCAAGGACTATTTATATTAGGTGTTAAGAGTTAGGTTGGATTTGAGTCGTCGAATCGGGTTAGTTGGTCGGACCAGGTCACTTGATCCAAATCCCTTTTCCCACACATAATATTAATAAATAAATTAATTAAAAATCCAAACAAATTTAGAAAAATCTGAAAAATTCAAAAATTCAAAAAATTTCAAAAAATAATAAAAAAATTCGAAAAATGATAAAAAAAATTTCAAAAATTTCAGAAAAAAAAATTTAAAAATTCAGAAAAACCTTAGAAAATATTTTAAAAATAAGAAATACTTTGAAAATTGAAAAAATCATAAAAATTATAAAAAAATTCGGGAAATAAAATTCCTTTTTAGAAAATTCAAAAATTATTATAAATATAACAAATTCCTAAAAATCCAAGTAAATCTTCAAAAAGTGCTAATTTCTTGGAAATGGCTTAACAAGTATTTTGGGTAGTCTTCTCTTAAAATGTGTGAACTTCTTAGTGAAAATCATGCTCAAAATTGAACAAGTTTCTAGGGCTTTACCATAGTGTTCTAATTGTTCTAAGAGAAAGATGCCTTTGATTGCATGCTTCCATAATGATGATTGTCACTTACCTTTAGCATGGTTAGGATTGGCATTCATCTCATGCTAGATGCTTGTTTTCCCTTGCAATTTATTTAATGCTCTCTTTGGTTGGCGATTATTATTTTAATTATTACGTACTTCCATGATTATTTTACATGTTAGTGGATAGGTCTAAAATCAATTAAAACTATCTAATAAAAATCTTTTTAAAATGAACGTGATTAGCTACCAAAATGACACTAATTATTTAATTAGTATAATCAAGTCATCGACCTTTGATTCTTTGATTGCATAGAAAGTAAGGTACACTCATATGTCTCACTTGGCTTGGTGCATAGGAAGTAAGGTATGCTCCTATGCTTCACTCCTATGTCTCACTTGGTTCTAACTGACCCCAACAAACTAGTGGCAACTTCTCATCAAAAGATTTTTATGAGCACCCTAATGTTGCGCAGGTATGGGCCTAGAAGAGCCTGTGCATAATCATGGGTTGTAGGCTTATTTTTATTATTATTATTATATAATACTCCTAAACTTATATTCTCCTCCCCTAAGGGTAGGTTGCAACAATTACTTTTGGAGTTATAGGCTGAACAAACCTAACTTTATTCATCTTGAGGTTAGGGATGTCCTGTAGAAGTAAGGTTATATAATCCAACATTAAATATGTTGGAATCTATAACCACTTGATCTCATTTTGCATCTTACCCGGATTATTAAAAGGGATATCGATTTTATGACCCTAATGAAGGTATAAGAATTGTTGAATCATATATAGTAAAGTTTATGGAGTTTAACATGGCCGAAAAGAGTAACTGCGCATAGATTATTGAGAATAATAGTGCGGTGGAGACCACTATGTCTTTGTCTTTACTTATACAGAAATTTATGGATCTCCTATACCACAAATTGAGCTTGTTGAGGTCCAAGGTATTGTTGAAATAGTTCTGGATGAAATTTCTCAAGCCTTTCAAATGTAGGATGAGGTTGTGTAGCTACACTTAAGAGATCTATTAAGGAGAAATGGCCAGCTATACCATTAGACTATATAGTCTATCAATGAGAGCATGACTACGATATTGACTACATGGTTGATCCAATGACTTATATAGATGTTGTTTCTTGTCCTCAATTAAATCTACGATGAAAGATGAGATGTAATCCGTGAAATATAATAGTGTTTGGAAGCTTGTTAGGTTGCTTGAAGGTCATAAGCTCATTAGCTGCAAATGGGTGTATAAGACTAAATGTGACTCCAAAGGAAAGATTGTGTAATTTAAAGTCAGACTAGTAGCCAAGAGTTTTACTCAAAAAGGAGTAGGCTGCAACTTTTTCTCCACTCTCTTTTAAGGATTCTTTTAGCATGATCATGGCACTAGAAGCTCATTTTAATATGAAATTACACCAGATGGATGTTAAAATCACAATTCTTAATGGAGACCTTGATAAGGAGCTCTATAAGATTGAACTCGAAAGTTTTGTAGCAAATGATTTAGGTAAACTTATGTGTGGATTGAAAAGTCCAATTATAGCCTCAAGAAAGCTTCTAGATTAAGGTACTTAAAGTTTCATAATATTGTCATTTCATTTGGTTTCGTTGAGAATAAATTAAATCGGTGTATATATTATAAGGTCAGTGGGAATAATTTTTGTTTACACTTTATGTAGACGATATATTACTTGTAGGCAGTGATCTTTAATTACTACGTGAGAAAAATCATATATTGTTGAAAATTTTGACATGAATAACCTTGGTGAGGGGTCTTTTGTCTTTGGTATTGAGATATGTAAGGATCGTTCTTGCCGTATATTGGGTTCGTCTCAAAGGATATATGTTGATCGTGTTTTGGAAAGATTCAATATACAGCATCGCAAGCCAGGAATTGCTCCCGTCATTAAAGGTGAGAAACTAAATCTATCACAATATCCTCATTCAGATATTGAATTAATACTTGTCCTCCTAGGTCTAGCAAATGAACATTAGCAGTCTGGCTTCATTTCGTAAGGACAAAGCTGAGAATGGGAAGACTAAGGTGATTTGCAATTATTGTAAGGCAAAGTATACATACTCTGTTAATAATGGTATTTCTGCTATGTTGAAGTACTTGAAAGTGTGCAATAAGTATTCTTGCAACATAGATAAGAAGCAAAAAATTTTCACCGCACGTAGAGTATAGGGGATAATAATGGGCATACTAGTACTGGTGGTGGTGCTTGTTGGAGAAAACTTCCTTATCTGTTTTGAAGTTGATAAAACGTTTCCATTAGTCTAATCTGAAGACTTGCAGACTCTATCGTCAAAGTCTGAAAACCTCCAGACTCAAGATTCAAAATCTACCCTCACTGATAGTTTCCAGACCGACGAAGAAAATAAATATTTGATGAAGAAGACTTATCCAGATACAAGTATATCTTTAAGGATTTTGTTCGTACAGTTGAAGAATATCTCACGGCTGGAGATAGTATCTCCTAATCAATTATTCTTATTGAAATCAATTTGAATATTTAGATCCGTTGATTGGCGAAGTATACTTGGAATGTTCTATTTATGAAAACTTAGATCCTGATTGTATGGGCGAGCATGATTGATGGACTATCATCACATTCCTTAAATAACTCGAGATCTTCTGAATTGATTATGTCCAACGGGTAAATTGGAAGAATTTCTTTGGAAGGTGCCAATGGTTATGATGGCATGAATGAGTATATAAGGAGGACGCTTAGGTTATTCGAGTGTGTGCGTGAAAGAAAAATTCCAAAATCTGAAACTCTTAGTTCTTTGCTGTTACAATTTGTCAAGCTTAAATTGTACTCAAAATAGAGATCAAATTCTTGTGAGACATTGAGGAAGTATAGTAGAGTCTCTACACTGTGGAATTAAGGATGTGATACTGTAAAATCTCTTTTGTGTTCTTAGTATAATCCAGCCAGTGGGCTGTTAGTATGGGAGAATGGACGTAGGCTTGGTCTAAGTCGAACCACTATAAACCTTGTATCTCAATTCTCTTTCCCTAATCTCTTTACTTAATTCACAATCTTATATATCAATTTACAATCTTTTATATCTACAATATAATATTTTCATATAAGTCAAATTAAGTTGTTAAATCTTGCAAAAACTTCTTTAACACCTATTCACCCCCTCTAGGCATTCATACTGTTTGAGAAAACTTCCTTAAGTGTTTTGAAGCTGACAAAACGTTTTAATCAGTCTAATCTGAAGACTTGCAGACTCTTCCGACAAAGTTTGAAGATCTCCGGACTGCCAGACTCAAGACTCAAAGTCTATCCTCATTGATAGTTTGTAGTCCGTCGAAAAAGGCTCATCCTAGATTGGATGTTCCGTTGAGGATTTGACCTTATCGACTGGAGTAGATCTTATGGCTGGATATAGCATGTTGGAATCCATTATTCAAATCAAGATTGATTTGGGAATCGTGGATCCGTTGATTGGCGAAGTATACTTGGAAGGTTCTACTCATTGAAACCAAGATTCTGATTGTATGGGCGAGCAGGATTGATGGGCTATCGTAATGTTCCTTAAATAACTCGAATATCTTCCTAATTGATTCTGTCCAACGGGTAGAATGGAAGAATTCATTTGGTAAGTGCCAACGGGTATGATGGCATAAAGGGGTATATAAGGAAGACGTTCTAATTGTTCAAGTGTGTGCGCGATAGAAGAATTCCAAAGTCTGAAGCTCCTTGTTTTTAGTCAATTCATTTTTTGAGCGAAATCTTGTACACAAAAGAGAGTCTATATTATTAAGAGACCTTGAGGAAGTGTAGTAAAAGTCTCTATACTGTGCAATCAAAGGAGAGCTTTACTGTAACAACTCTTTTGTTCATAGTGAAATCTAACTGGTGGGCTGTTAGTGTGGAAGAGTGGACGTAGGCTTGGATTAAGCCGAACCACTATAAACTCTATGTTCAAATTCTCTTCCCTACACTCTTTTACTTTGATCATAATTGTCTATTGAGAATTTCCTTTTCATAATCCATTGTTGATTTGTACTGCGCTTATTTCCCAAAATTGTTTCTGCACCTATTCACCCCCCATTTAGGTGCACTTACTAGCTTTCACAATTGGTATCAGAGTCTGTGTACTCATTTGAATTGAAGTGTTTTACTTTAGAGTTAAAGATTCATGGCTAGTATGTTGACTCCAGGATTGGTTGAAGGGAAAAGCAATACCAGACCGCCTTACTTTGATGGAAAGTAATACAACATATGGAAAAACAAAATGAAGGCATTTCTAAGATCAAAAGATCCTCTGGAATGGGACGTGGTAGAAAAAGGAATCATTCCTAAAGCTACATGAGTCTCAGAAAGAGGAAAAGAAACCATTGAGTCTAGTGAAATGACTCAAGAAGAGATAACCAAGAAACAAGCTCTTGATGTGAAGGCTATTTATTCTTTATATTGTGCATTATCACCTACTGAATATAACCGAATATCTTCTTGTATTACAGTTAAAGAAGTCTGGGATAGATTACACATCACCTATGAAGGAACTGACCGAGTGAAAGAAACCAAAATCAATATTCTGCTTGGACAATACGAAGCATTCAAAATGAAATCTGGTGAATCTATCACTAACATGTTTAGTCGTTTTACAGAGATCGTGAATGGCCTTGAAAATCAAGGGCAACCAATTTCTAATC
Organism: Eucalyptus decipiens; assembly: GCA_014182575.1. Classification (NCBI taxonomy): domain Eukaryota; kingdom Viridiplantae; phylum Streptophyta; class Magnoliopsida; order Myrtales; family Myrtaceae; genus Eucalyptus; species Eucalyptus decipiens. The sequence goes on along the minus strand of CM024610.1, from coordinate 11,360,396 downwards.
CCATGAAAGTAAACAAGATTCTGCGTGGACTCTCCAAGGACTGGAATCACCTAAAGACCTCAATAAGAGAGACACAAAGAATCATGCCACTCTCTGTTGATGAGTTAGTTGGGACTCTTTAGTCTTATGAAGTGGAGCGAATCAACGAAGATGAAGATCCTAAAGGTAATAAATCCATTGCATTAAAATCTAATGATGATTCTGATGTCACAGATTCTGAAGACGATATGGATGATGAAGAGCTTGCTCTCATGATAAGAATATTCAGAAAGCTAAACAGAAAGGGAAGAAGATTCAATCCAAAGAAACAGAGTTTTCAAAAGCAACAGAGTAAGTCTGTTGATGATGATGAATCTAATAAAAATGTAGTCTGCTTTGAATGTAAGAAAAAGGGACACATAAGACCCAACTGTCCCATTCTGAGGAAAAAGAAAAGAAAAACTGAGAAGTTTCGAAAGACACTCAAAGCAAAAACTTGGAGTGATACAGAATGTGAAGAAAGTGATGATGATTATGCCAACATTTGTCTCGTGGCACAATCAGACTCTGAAACAGACTCAGATTCTGATAGTGAAATCGAGACAAGTAATTTGAAAATCCCTACCAACGTCTCTAAATACATTGATAAATTGTGTCTTAGTCTTAAAACTTCTCTTAAAAGGATTTCTAAACTTAAAAGAGAAAATTCTATACTAAAACAACATGAAAATGTTTTGAAAGAAAATGTCAAAAGTTTAGACAAAAGTGTTTCTACATTGAAAGAAAATGAAGACAATCTTTCAAAAGAAAATGCATTCTTGAAAAATGACATCACAAATATTTTAAAAGATTTTCTATAGGATCCGAGAAACTTGAGAAAATTCTTTCAGACAAAGACCTTACTTCAACAAATCAGGTTTAGGAATGACTACTGAAACCATTCCTCTAATTGATTTTCCTAAAGTAAAAGAAATAATTAAGCAAAGACTTACGGGAAATGCTTACAAAAATCATTTCCAAAAAGTGTTTGTAAAACCAAAGAGGTCGCAATGTTCTTAAATATTCTAATTGCAATAGTTCAGATCATTTTGAAAAATAATGTTTTATGGTTTGGAAACCTGTTAAGAAGGTTTGGGCAAAGACAGTACACCATACTAACACCAATGGACCCAATAAAATATGGGTACCAAAGAAAGCTTGAGTCTCTTTTCTAAATGCAGGTCACTATCAAGAGAAAGATTAAATGGTACCTGGATAGTTGATGCTCATGGCATATGATAGGAGATTCAAATTGCTTCATAAAACTTGCTCAAGTTAATGGTGGAAGAGTTTCATTTTGAGGAAACTGCAAATGAAGAATTGTGGGATTCGGAGCTGTAAAAATTGGAAGTCTCAGGATCAGCAATGTTTCTTTAGTGGAATGACTCAACTACAACTTGCTTAGTATCAACCAGTTGTGCGACACCGGTTTCAAAATCAATTTTCAAGAGGGAATATATTCAGGAACCAGTAAAGATTCCTCTCAGTTCTTCACGGGTCAAAGACATGGAAATATCTACCTCTTGGATGTCAAACCAGATGAAGCCCAATGCCTAATCTCAATTCAAGAAGAAGCAAACTTATGGCACATAAAACTTGGACACATCAACATGAAGCAAATAGCCAAAATTTCAGCAAAGAAGCTTGTTCGTGGTCTACCCAATCTGTCATACCAAAAGACTGATCTATGTACACTATGTGTGTTGGGAAAACAGGTAAGAAACTCATTTAAACCAATAAATCAAGTTTCCACTAATCGTGTACTGCAGTTTCTGCATATGGATCTCTTTGGACCAACCAGAACTCAGAGCATTGAAGGTAAGAAATATTGCCTAGTAATTGTGGATGACTATTCACGATTCACTTGGGTATATTCCTAGTAAGTAAGTCTGAAACATTTTCTTACTTTAAAAAGTTTGCTAAAAAGGTTCAAAATGAAAAATGGTATGTTATTTCAAGTATACGAACCGACCATGGAGGTGAATTTGAAAATCAAGACTTTACAAATTTTGTAATGAATCGATTTTCAGCATATGTTCTCTTCTCCATATACTCCGAGCAAAATGGAGTCATGGAAAGGAAAATAGATCTTTCAAGAAATGGCTAGAACTCTTTAATTGAAAGTAACATCTCTTCACGTTTTTGGGTTGAAGCAATTTCTACAACATGTTATATTATTAATAGAGTTTTTCTAAGGCCTATTCTGGAGAAAACTCCCTACGAGTTATTCAAAGGTAAGAAGCCCATTATTTCATATTTTCATGTGTTTGGATGTATATGTTTTATTTTGAAAAATGCAAATGATCGAGTTGGGAAGTTTGAAGAAAAATCAGACGAAGGGATCTTCCTTAGATATTCGACCACAAGCAAAGCTTATAGAGTATACAACAAAAAGACTCAATCTGTGGAGGAATTAATGAATGTCAAATTTCAAGACTCTATGCAAAATGAATCAATTTAGACTCAACTTGAAGAATCTGAACCTGCTCTAGACTCTACAAAGTCTAAATCTCTTGAAAGCGGCTCGAGACTTCGGAAGACAAAGCAACAAATGATAATCGAAGAATCAAATGAAGGAAAAAATCAACGTCCGATCGACAAATCAACTAGCAACTGGAAGCATAAGTCCAGTCATCCCACAGATCTCATTATCAGTGATATTAATGAAGGAATTCGCACAAGATCCAAAAGGCGCGAAGAGTCTAGTGCTGTGGCTCTTATTTCTGAAATAGAATCTAAAAGTATAGAAGAAGCTCTATCTGATGAAAGATGGATTGAAGCCATGCAAGAAGAACTCAGGCAATTTAGTATTAATGATGTCTTGGAATTGACTCCTAAACCGAAAAGTAAATCCATCATTGGAGCTAAATGGGTTTTCAGAAACAAGATGAACGAGAAAGGAAAGGTTGTAAGAAACAAAGCAAGACTCGTGGCCAAGGGATATACGCAAGAAGAAGGGATAGACTATGATGAGACTTACGCACCAGTAGCAAGGTTAGAAGCAATAAGATTATTACTTGCTTTTACTTGTCAGAAGAATTTCAGGTTATTCCAAATGGACGTCAAAAGTGCTTTCCTAAATGGATTTATCCAAAAGGAAGTCTATGTGCAACAACCACCCGGCTTTGAAGACCCAATGAAACCATACTCTGTTTTCAGACTGAAAAAGGCTTTATATGGTTTAAAGCAATCATCTCGAGCTTGGTACGATAGACTAAGTAAGTTTTTAATCCAAAATGGCTTTGTCAAAAGTAAAGTAGATACTACATTGTTTATCAAAAGAGAAAGCAAAAGTTTTCTACTTGTTCAAATTTATGTTGATGATATTATTTTTCGATCTTCTAATGAAAGTCTATGCAAGAAATTCTCTAAGTCTATGCAGGATGAATTTGAAATGAGTATGATGGGTGAACTAATTTTTTTTTCTTCCTTGGGCTCCAAGTAAAACCGGGGGTGAACGGGCCACCACCACTGAAGGAAGGAACCTTTATCCATCAAGAAAAGTATAAGAAGGAACCTTTATCCATCAAGAAAAGTATGCTAAAGATCTTGTCAAAAAGTTTGGACTGGAGAATTACAAAAAGACTGATGTACCAATGTCAAATTCCTTGAAGTTGGACAAAGATGAAGGAGGAAAGAAAGTCGACCAGAAGCTATACAGGAGCATCATTGGTTCACTTCTTTATCTTACTACTTCTAGACCTGATATTTTGTTTAGTGTTTGCATTTGTGCCAGGTTTCAATCAAACCCTAGAGAATCTCATTTAAATGCTGCAAAACATATTATCAAATACATTGCCTCAACTTCAACTTTGGGTCTCTGGTATCCTAAAGAAGGAGACTTTACACTTCTTGGATACTCAAACGCAGACCTAGCCGGATGTAGAGTTGATAGAAAGAGCAACTCGAGTACCTGTCAACTACTTGGAAGCAGGACAGTGTTTTGGTTTTCAAGGAAGCAAAGTATAGTAACTCTTTCTACAGCAGAAGCAGAATATGTAGCTCTTGGAAGTTGTTCACAAATTTTGTGGATAAAACAACAGTTAAGAGACTTTGGAATTGAAGATTCATGCATTGAAATCAAATGTGACAACACCAGCGCAATCAATCTCACCAAGAATCCGATTCTTCACTCAAGAGCAAAACATATAGAGATTCGATATCACTTCATTAGAGATCATGTTCAAAATAGAGAAGTTTCAATTCAGTTTATTGACTCAAAGAATCAACTAGCGGATATATTTACAAAGCCTTTGGAGAAAAATCAATTTGAAGCTATTCATTCCCGACTCAATATCTTAAAGTCTAGGGAAGTTCAGACTCAGGACTGAAAGTCTAAAGATACTCGGACTCGGATGATCAAGATTTTTTCTCGTAAGTTATTTTATTATCTCTCCAATCAAATCTCGAAAATGTACGATCATCAACCCGTAATTAATTGTTGCTATTTTTAATTTCCATGATTATTGCAATATGTCCTTTTCGGAAAAAGAATTTTTTTTTAAAAAATGACAGTTATCTAATTTTTGAAAAGGCAATTATTTTTAAAAGGCATATTTATATTTCCTTTTTACGACGTTCCGTATGCCTTTCTTCAACTGTCTTATATACCGTCGGTTCTTCTTCGTTTTACTCACAAAAACCCTAAGAGAGCATCGATCTTGCATTTATGTTTTCTTCTCTTGTTTAATTTTCGAAAAGTTGTCATCTTTCTTGGGAAAACAAACTTGGAATCTCTCAAAAAAAAAAAACTGTGAAAAATGTCTTCCCAAAGAAAGTCTTCGAGGATCGCGAACAGGGGACCACAACATATGCATGAGGGACCTACACACTTTGATCTCACCGAGGAAGAAGAATCTCCTAATCAGCAATAGAGCCCACAACATTCTCAGTAGCGTCCATCTCCTCCATCTAGACCTCAGGATGTTGGACATCGAGAAGAGGAAGGAATCATCGAAGATGCAGAACCCGTAAGAACTCTTAAGGCTGGCTTTACTTATAAGCTTTACCGTGCTTTGAAGAGGGGTGGTACTCCTTTGAATTACATTGACGAATTTTTGAAAGAAAAAGGGTATCGAAATGAAACCTATTTTTTACGCATAATCAAACGATTGGGAATTGCCCCTGCTGGATCGGCAAAGGAGGCATTGGCAAATATCCTAACTGATCCACATGTTAGAGGGCTGAGTCAGCCAAATGGGAATGACGATGATAGGATGTATAGTCAGTTTAAACTGAGAATGGGTGTTGCGGCAAAAATTCGAAGCAAAAGGATAGACTTATTTCGATTGGAGGAACACAAGCAACTATACTCTAAGTTGCTAAAGCGTGGGGTGATAAACCCTAGAAGTATGGATTTTGATTTTCTTGACTCTGTGAATGTCAATCTGCGGGAGAAATTCAGTCTTCTTCAACTCGAACAGTTTTGTTCTGAAAGTACAGAAGCCTATGCTGAACTTACTACTTATTTCTATTCGAATCTTAGTTTCTTAAATGCGAATATATTCTCTTTTAGTGTTCGAGATCAGGACTATGTGATTGACATGAATACTTTGGCTGATGTGATTGGGGTTGAAAGAGGGAGATATCAACCTATCAGTGTGTCTATTGCTCGTGCAACGTTGGAACTTATTAAGGATCGAAGAACGGAAGAAAAGATTTCCTATTTGAGGATGAATGCAACCAACATTCTTCTTCACAAGATTGTGATTAACTGCCTCAGACCAAAATCTGCTTCAAAGACCGATGTTTCAAACTCGGAGGCAAAGTTGATGTATGCCATCAATGCTGGCAAAAAAATTCTCTCTTCCACACACTATTATGTTCCACATGTACAGGGCAGCGGTGAAGGACATGATCAACTTCCTTATCCAGCTTTTGTGACTAAGTTATTCAGACATTTGAATATTCAGCCTCCCTGAATTCTTTGTGATCGAGTGTGCGATCAAATGGTGGTGGGACTGAAAATGGTCTCTAAAATGCGTCTGAAGGAACTTAATAAGGAATTGGAGAAGTTTAAGGAGAAAACCCTTGCAAGACTCATCAAATCTCTTTGGCTGTAAAGAGAAAAGGAAAGGAGCCCATGGTTGCTCCATCCAAGAAAAGAAGAGCTCTCATCATTGAGGATGAAGAGGATGAGGATGATATCACAATTTCTGCAATGGCATCAAAGAACTTGAGTCCTTTTGCACCAAAATCAACGGAGAGACGGGAAAAAGACACGGCTAAAATAGAACAGAGGACTGGAGAAAGTGAAGATTTTGAGAAAAAAGCAGAGGAGGAAAGAATTGAAGAAGAAGAAGAAGAGGAGAGAGTAGCAAAAGAAAATGAAGAACATTCTTCTCCACCTGAAGGCATGGAAACAGGGGGAGATCCTGAGAAAAGAGGAACATTCTCAATTCTTGCCACCAGTGAAGGAGTAAGTCGCTCTCCAGCAAATCTAGAGGACATCTATGCCTCACAATTTCATGAGGAAGGACACGATGTTTCATCGTGCAATCTGCGTGACAATGCTGATTTGCCATCATCTGCTTATACATCGTCTGATCGTGCAGAAGTAAGTACTCAGACTGATAATTCAATAGACTTTCGCAGAATTCTTGATGTTCTTTTGGAGATGAAAGGTCAAATCTATGCTCTGGGATGTGATCTTCAGAATATGCAGAATGCAGGACAAGCTTCTTCAGTTTCCTTGAATGATCAACTCCAAGCCCTTACTCTTCAAGTTCAGGCAAATGCTAAGAGTGAAGAAGTAGCGCAACTGAAGGAGGACTTGAAAAAGCGGGAAGGCATTGTCCAGTAAATGGGAGATTTCCAGCTTGTTCGTGTTCCCAAGCCATCTTAATTTCACTCTCTTTTCATCTCTACCTTTTTAATGATGATAAAAAGGGGGAGAGGTGCAGATTTGACTGTTTGGATTTAAAACTTTTTTTGATTGACTTGATGTTTGTGTTTGGCTGTTTGGATTTGGACTGGATTTGAAATTGACTGTTTGAACATCTGTTTGTCTTAAGTATTATTGATATCTCATGGCCTTGTTCATAAGACTAACCTACTTTCTGTGGATACAGATTCTAGTGTTATTACTAAGCCATTTATCTTTGTGAGATATCCATATTTGCTTGAGTAATGTTTTACAGATCAAAATTATCAAAATTGCAGGAAAGTTTTGTCACCATAAAAAAAGGGGGAGATTGCTGGAGAAAACTTCCTTAAGTGTTTTGAAGCTGACAAAACGTTTCCATCAATCTAGTCTGAAGACTTGCAGACTCTTCCGTCAAAGTCTGAAGATCTCTGGACTGCCAGACTCAAGACTCAAAGTCTATCCTCATTGATAATTTCTAGTCCGTCGAAGAAGGCTTATCCAGGATTGGATGTTCCGTTGAGGATTTGACCTTATCGACTGGAGTAGATCTTCTGGCTGGATATAACATGTCGGAATCATTTATTCAAATCTAGACTGATTTGGGAATCGTGGATTCGTTGATTGGCGAAGTATACTTGGAAGGTTCTACTTATGGAAACCAAAATTCTGATTATATGGGCGAGCAGGATTGATGGGCTATCGTCATGTTCTTTAAATAGTTCGAATATCTTCCTAATTGATTCTGTCCAACGGGTAGATTAGAAGAATTCATTTGGTAAGTGCCAACGGGTATGATGACATAAAGGAGTATATAAGGAAGACATTCCAGTTATTCAAGTGTGAAGAATTCCAAAGTCTGAAGCTCCTTGTTTTTAGTCAATTCATTTTTGAGCGAAATCTTGTATGCGAAAGAGAGTCTATATTATTAAGAGACCTTGAGAAAGTGTAGTAAAAGTCTCTACACTATGGAATCAAAGGAGAGCTTTACTGTAACAACTCTTTTGTTCATAGTGAAATCTAGCTGGTGGGCTGTTAGTGCGGAAGAGTGGACGTAGGCTTGGATTAAGCCGAACCACTATAAACTCTGTGTTCAAATTCTCTTCCCTATACTCTTTTACTTTGATCGTAAATTGTTTATTCAAAAAGAGAGGAATTTCCTTTTCATAATCCTTTGTTGATTTGTATTGCGCTTATTTCACAAAATTGTTTCTGCACCTATTCACCCCCCATTTAGGTTCACTTACTAGCTTTCACACATACTAGCATTTTCAATTGGTATCAGAGCCTGTGTACTCAATTAATTAAAGTATTTTTACTTTTGAGTTAAAAATCCATGGCTATTATGTTGGCTCCATGTTTGATTGAAGGCCAAAGCAACACCAGACCACCTTATTTCGATGGAAAGGAATACAACATATGGAAAAATAAGATAAATGCATTCCTAAGATCGAAAGATCCTCTGGAATGGGATGTGGTAGAAAAAGAAATTATTCCTAAAGCTACGTCAGTTTCAGAAAGGGGAAAAGAAGTTGCAGACGCTGGTGAGATGACTCAAGAAGAAATAACTAAGAGACAAGATCTTGATGTTAAAACAATTTACTCCTTATATTGTGCTTTATCTCCTACCGAGTTTAACAAAATATCTTGTGAAACAGCCAAAGAAGTCTAGGACAGGCTGCACATTACCTATGAAGGAACTGACCGAGTGAAAAAAACAAGGATAAATATTCTACTCGGACAATATGAAGCCTTCAAGGTGAAGCCAGGAGAATTTATCACTGACATGTTTAGTCGTTTTACAGAAATTGTTAATGGTCTAGAGTATCAGGGACAACCAATCTCAGGACCCATGAAGGTTAACAAGTTGTTGCGTGGACTTTCCAAAAACTGGAATTACGTAAAGACTTCGATAAGGGAAACACAAAGGATCATGCCACTTTTTGTAGATGAATTAGTTGGCACACTTCAGTCCTATGAAGTAGAGCAAATCAATGAAGAAGAAGATCCCAAAGGTAAGAAGTCAATTGCTCTGAGATCTAATGATGATTCTAATGTTATAGAGTCTGAAGATGATATGGATGATGAAGAGTTAGCTCTTATGATAAAAAGGTTCAGGAAACTGAACAAAAAGGGAAGAAGATTCAATTGGAAGAAACAAAGCGCTCAAAAGTTTCAAAACAAATTAACTGAGGATGATGAATCCAATAAAGAAGTGATCTGTTTTGAATGCAAAAAAAAGGGACACATTAGACTCAACTATCCCATGTTGAAGAAAAAGAAATGAAAAGCTGACAAATTCAGGAATGCTCTCAAGGCAGAGATATAGAGTGATATTGAATGCGAAGAAAGTGATGATGATTATGCCAATATTTGTCTAATGGCAAAATCAGAATCAGACTCAAACTCCGAAATAGATACAAATTCAGACTCGGATAGTGAAATCGAGGTAAGTAATTTAAAAATCCTTACTAAAGTCCGAAATACATTGATGAACTATGTCTTAGTCTTAAAACCTCTTTCAAAGGAGGATTTCTGAGCTAAAAAGGGAAAATTCTATACTGAAGCAACATGAAATTTTATGGAAAGAAAGTTTGAAAATTTAGATAAAAGTTTTGTTACTTTAAAAGAAAATGCAAACTCTTTTTCAAAAGAAAATATATTTTTAAAAAATGACATTTCAAATATTTCAAAAAGGTTTTCAATAGGATTTGAAAATTTGGAGAAGATTTTTCAGTGCAAAGACCATACTTTAACAAATCAGGCTTGGGAATGACTTTTGAAACTATTCCTCTAATTGATTTTCCAAAAGTGAAAGAAAGAATCAAACAACGGCCTACAAAAACTTTTTACAGAAATCATTTTCATAAAGTCTTTGTAAAACCCGTTGGACAAAGTGCCCTCAAATGTTCTAAGTGCAATAGCTTTGAACATTTTGAGAAAAAAATGTCATGGTTTGGAGACTAGTTAAGAAGGAATGTGCAAAGATTGCTTATTGCACTAACTCCTCTAAACTCAAGAAAATGTGGGTACCAAAGAAAGCTTGAGTTTCTTTTTAATTGCAGGTCACTATCGGGAAAAATGTTAAATGGTATTTGGATAGTGGATGTTCAAGGCATATGACTAGAGATTCAAGTTATTTTATAAAACTTATGCAAGTAGATGGTGGAAAAGTCTCTTTTGGTGGTAACAGTAAATAAAGAATTGTTGGATGTGGAACTGTAAAAATTGAAAGTCTCACAATCAACAATGTTTCCTTAGTGGAAGGACTCAATTACAATTTTCTTAACATCAGTCAATTGTGCGACACTAGATTCAAGATCAATTTTCAAGAAAGAATATGTTCGGGAACTAGTAAAGATCTTTCACGATCTTTTACTGGACGAAGATATGGGAACATCTATCTTCTGGATATAAAACCAGAAAAGTCTCAATGTCTAATTTCAATTCAAGATGAAGCAAATCTTTGGCATCAAAAGCTTGGCCATGTCAATATGAAGCAGATTGCCAAGATCTCTTCTAAGAATTTCGTTTGAGGACTGCCCAGCCTGAAGTTTCAAAAGTCTGACTTATGCACACCATGTGTGTTGGGAAAATAGGTTAGAAATTCTTTTAAACCATTAAATCACGTTTTTACTAATTGTGTTTTGCAGCTTCTGCATATGAATCTTTTTGGGCCAACCGGATCCAGAAGCATAGGTGGAAAGAGATACTGTCTAGTAATCGTTGATGACTATTCATGATTCACTTGGATTTACTTTCTGGCAAGTAAGTTTGAAGCCTTTGCTTACTTTTCAAAGTTTGCTAAGAAAATTCAGAACGAGAAAGAATATCCTATTTCAAGCATACGGACAGACCATGGAGTTTGAAGAGAAATTAGTCGAAGGAATCTTCCTTGGATATTCAACCACCAGCAAAGCCTATAGAGTATTCAACAAAAAGACTCAGTCCGTTGAAGAATCTACGAATGTCAAATTCCAAGACTCCTTGTAGAATCAACTGATTCAGACTCATCCTGAAGAATCTGAACATGCTCCAAACTCTACAAGTCTACCTCCCCTGAAGTAGCTCAAATCTCTGAAAATCAGTGAAAGGAAGTTGCAGAATCAACTGAAGTAGAAGAACAGCTTCCTACCAGACCTTCAAGCAACTGAAAGCACAAATCTAACCATCCCAAAGAACTCATCATTGGTAATATTGATGAAGGGATATGCACCTGATCCAAAAGGCAAGAAGAATCTAGCGCTGTGGCACTTATTTCTGAAATAGAACCTAAAAGCATAGAAGAAGCTTTGGCTGACGAAAGCTGGATTGAAGCAATGCAAGAAGAACTCAGACAATTCAGCATTAACGATGTATATGAGTTAACTCCTAACCCAAAAGGTAAATCCATTATTGGAGCTAAATAGGTTTTCAGGAACAGGTTGGACAAAAAAGGAAAGGTGATTAGGAACAAAGCAAGACTCGTGGCCAAAGGATATATGTAAGAAGAAGAGATAGATTATGATAAAACCTATGCATCAGTAGCCAAATTAGAAGCAATTAGATTATTACTTGCTTTTACCTGTTATAAAAATTTCAGGTTATTCCAAATGGACGTCAAGAGTACATTCTTAAATGGATTTATCCAAGAAAAAGCCTATGTGCTCATGGATTTGAAGATCCAAAGAGACCAGACTCAGTATTCGACCGAAAAAGATTCTATATGGCTTAAAACAAGCATCTCGAGCTTGATATGACAAGTTAAGTAATTTTTTAATGCAAAATGATTTTGTTAAAGGAAAAATGGATAGTACATTGTTTATTAAAAGGGAAGGTAAAAACTTTCTACTTGTTCAAATTTATGTTGATGATATTATATTTGGATCGCCTGATAAAAACCTGCACAAGAAATTCTCTAAGTCTATGTAGGATAAATTTGAGATGAGCATGATGGGTGAACTGTCTTTCTTTCTCGGATTACAAGTAAAATAATTGAAGGAAGGAAGTTTCATTTATCAAGAAAAATATGCGAAAGAACTTGTTAAAAAGTTCGGATTGGAGAATTGTAAAAAGATTGAGATACCAATGTCTAGTTCTTCGAAGTTGGATAAAGATGAAGGAGGAAAGAAAGTTGACCAGAAACTTTATAGGAGTATTATTGGTTCACTTCTTTATCTTACTGCTTCTAGACTTGACATTTTGTTTAGTGTTTGTATTTGTGCTAGATTTCAATCTAATCCAAAAGAGTATCATCTAAGCGCCGCAAAATGCATCATTAAATACATTGCAACTATTTCAAATTTAGGTTTGTGGTATCCCAAAAAATGAGACTTTACCCTCCTTGAATATTTAGACGCAGATCTAGCAAGTTACATAGTTGATAGAAAGAGTACATCTGATACATGCCAATTGCTGGGAAACAAAACAGTATCTTAGTTCTCAAGGAAGCAAAGTACTGTAACTCTTTCAACAGCAGAAGCAGAGTATATGGCTCTTGGAAGTTGCTGTTATCAAATTTTATGGATAAAACAACAACTGAGAGACTTTGGAATCAAAGATTCTTGCATCGAGATCAAATGTGACAACACCAGCGCAATTAACCTCACAAAGAATCCAATTCTTCATTCAAGAGGAAAGCAAATAGAGATTCGACATCACTTTATTAGAGATCATGTTCAAAATGGAGAAGTTACGATTCAATTCATTGACTCAAAGAATCAACTGGCGGACATATTTATAAAGCCTCTAAAGAAAAGCCTATTTGAGTCTATTTGCACCAAACTGAACATTATATCTCTTATCCAGTAAAGTTTGGATGTGCTCAAGACTCAAAAGTAAAGTCTGAAGGTGTTCAAACCACCAAGAGTTACGACGTAAGTTGTTTTTATTATAGTATTTTAAACTTAAAAGGTACGATTACTTATTAATTGCTAATTAATTAAAATTATATTTCCAAGGTTTTTCTTTTTTGAAAAAGGTAGTTATCAATTTTGAAAAGACAGTTATTTTTTTTTTTTTAAAGAAAAGGGAAGTTATTCCTTTTGAAAAGGTATTTTTATTTTTCCTTTTACAATGCTTTGTTTATCTTGCTTCACTTGCTTTATATACTGCTGAGATTCGTCTTCTTCGTTTTACACTGAAACCCTATAATACCAAATTCATATTTGCTTTCACTTTCACTCTTGATTTATCCAAAAAAAGTTTTCACATTTTTCAAGCAAGTTGGTGAATTTTTCTCTTGAAGCGACAATGTCTTCAAGAAAGCCTTCAAGGATTACAAGCAGGGGATCACGACATATGCCCAAGGGTCCTACGCATTTTGACTTGACCGAGGAAGAAGATTCTTCTCCACCACTGCGTCCGAGTTAGCAACTGTGACACCCCGAACCCTTCGCAGGTCGTCACCAGCGCCGGTGTTACATCCTAATTACCTTTCTCTATCTTGTACTTAAAACAAGCGTATTTAATTACAGGCATTTTTTTTAAAGCGGTCCCACACACAACTTATAGCGGAAGCAAATTAAACATTACCATCTATCCCCCTACCAATCCATGATACCAATACACACCAACTAAACATCAGGATTTTATAAACAACATCGACACTTTGCTTACATACTTATACGACAAGATGGGATTCCCTTCGGGTCGGTACAAAACAAGAAAAAGCGAGGACTCTGCCTTGTCTTGCCTAAAATCTCAAAAAGAAACCTCGACCCCTAACATCATGTGAACACAAAACCCTCCCGTCGAAAGCGTCGACTATCTACATCAAAAAGAGATCCAGCTCCTACTCGTCGCGCGCAGGTCTCACACCCAACCCGGTGCATCAGGCGGTGGCGGTGGCAACATCCCTGCATGGCTCCATCCCGACGAACGTGCACAGAAATGAACTCTTGTACGACAGGGCCCCCAGCCAGGTCGATATCATACATCACTAAACATCGCACTCGAATGAAAGTCAGTCCGGGAACAAAGGGACAATCTATCTCCGCACACTCGACTTCTACATCAGACGGTAGACCGTAAAATACCTCCCGCGAGACAGCAAGAAGCGGCATGCTTGCTAATCTGAAATGTTATTCCCTAAAAGGGTTGAGTACAACCACTCAGCAGATAGGGAAATCCAATAACAACTCAATGCCCATGCATATCATCACACGTTGCAAGCATCACTTACCTTGTAATCATGCGCATCATGCATCATCACATCATACATATCATCATCATCATGGCATCAGTATATCGTACATGTCATCATGCATTTCATCATGCATATCATACCATGGATGATCATCATATCACATCACACATCATCATCATCATCATGCATCATCATGCATATATTATCATAGGTGATCATCATATCACATCACATGTCATCATCATGCATCATCATGCATATATTATCATAGGTGATCATCATATCACATCACACATCATCATCATGCATCATCATGCATATCATGTCATGAGTTAATTATCATCTTTATCTTTCAATTTTGATCACCACATCACCCATTTCTCAAATCATCAATCTCATCATCAACCCTTCGGGCAGAAACCTTCAACAGGGCTCCCAGCAAACTCAGCCATCCCATGGCCACTAGGCTTCCGGCCCCCCACATTCCGAGCATCCTGAAACTCCCAGGGAATTCCGACAATGTAACTTCGTACATTCCGGCCATCATCCTCCACCACAACCACTTCCTCATCCACATTTATCCTTTTATCTCAATTTAACATGGCAATTGGCATGGCATCAAACAAATCACACTTGCATTTCAATTCACATGTCATACACATGCCAAAGCTTTATCCCATACACATCTCAATTCAATACATGTACAAGGACCATGTCATACGCATTATCAAGACTTTATCACATATACATCTCAATCCAATACATGTGCAAAGACCTCATCACACATATGCCACACAAATAAAATTGAATCCATGGCCAAATAAAAATCCATATTATTATATTATTATATTATTATATTATTATATTAATTAATTAATTAATTAATTAATTAATTAATTAATTTTATTATTTAATATCAATAAATTCCCAAAAATCCAAGAAATTATTAAACAAACCCATAGGATGATATTTTCTTGCAAAATTCGTGGCCAATTTAAATTTTTACCAAATTCCACAATTTTCCCAAAACATCCTATGATTCTCGGATTTAAACCAAATGCACAGTTTCCGAATAAATTCAATTAAAATATCCATTCGGCCTCCAAAAATTACGAAATTTTACAGGGTGATAGCCAAGAAATTTTCATACCATTTTTATGAAGAACTATAAGTCAAATTCCTTATAGATTATTTTATTCAACCTCACGAAGCTTCTGGAATCTCTACCACATCGTCCAGAATGCACATCTCCGAAATACTAAGATTTCACCCATTTATTCTCTTTCGTTTCCTCTGAAATTTAGATATGTTATGTATAAAGATGTCCTTTACAATTTTTATGAAGATATCTAGGTCAAATAACCAAAGTATGGTCACCATTTAAGTCCATGAAGTCTCGGGTATCTCAAAATACACCTCCAGAATCATCGTCTCCGAGATCTAGCCGATTAACTAGGCTATACTTGTTCATTTCTCTTCAAATTTGATTATGTTGTAGTTTAATATGTTACCTACAACTTTCAAGAAGACAACGAAGTGAGATCTCCAACAGAAATCAACATGCAATCAAGAAATCAACAAGAGGTCAGTGAAAATTTTACAGATCTGAGGTCTCCGAAATATGAGAGTTTAACCCCTTAAATATCCATAATTTTCCACGAAATTTCACTATGTTATAGTAAAAGATGTCAGCTTCAACTTTCATGAAGAAATCAAAGCTAAAATCGGACTCCAAACACACATTCAAGCTCGAACAAGCTACTGACTTCCACAACCCGAACGAAAACAGTCACACAGCTTGAAAACAAACCCACCTTAGCTCGGTTTTTCTCACAAATAACACCCAAAACCGAACATGCAAACCATATACACACATGCAAGAGAAGTTATAGGACTCCACTTGCCTCTAAGATGAACGAATGGCGACGTACGGCGGACGGACACGGCGGCGACGGCGAGACACGGCAGCACCTCCCTCGGCTCCGCCTCCTCTCCCTCTCGGTTTCTCCCTTTCTCTCAAACTCTCTCTCTCTCGCACACCTCTCTCGGCCGAATGAGCAAAAGAACCGGCCACTTCTCTCTCCTCATCCCTTTTATACTCCCTAAAGCTCATGATTAGCAATCATGAGATTGCCTCACCATTGGCCAATGCATGCTCTTGCCCCTTGCCACTTGTCATTTTTATTTTTGAATTGGATTTGGCTTGTTGGGCTTTGGAGTTGGGCCATCCGGCCACTCCTCCTTTGGGCTGGTCGACAGCCACCTTGGGCTCTAATGGGCCGACTAGCTTGGCCCACCAAGCTTTAGGCTAATGGGCCCAAGGCCCATTTCGAAAATTCAACCCCTTTTTCCTTTTTTTTTTTGAAATTCCTTTATGAATATTTTTGAATTCCGATTTTTCACCTTGGCCAAAGTCTTGGGATATTTTTGATTATTGAAATTTAAATCATATGGCCAAGCATTAATCTATTAACTTTAAATTTCCACAATCGCAAGCACAAATCATCAAATTAAAAGACTAATTGGCTAAAGCATAAATCATAGAAATTCTATCACCTAATTAAAGACTTTAACACACCTTATGGTTTGTCATTAAATTTGGGATGCCACAGCAACAACCTTCTCAGCAACGTCAATCTTCTTCACCGACTCAACCAGACGATGAAGTTATTGAGGAGGCTGAACCTGTAAGAATGCTAACTCCCAAGGTTGCTTTCAAATTTTACTCTAATTTGAAGAAAGGAGGAGCGCCGATGTCCTTAATCGATGAATTTTTAAAAGATAGATGGTACAAGAATGAAACCTTGTTCTTGCTGGAGTTGGAAAGGTTAGGAGTTATAGAGAAAGGAATAGCTAAAAGAATTTTTGCGAATTTCCCGAGTGACCCATTCTATGGCACTGCAAATCAACCACAAGTTCTTGACGATGATGAATGGATGTTTACTCACTTTCAGCCTAGAACAGGTATTGCTGCAAATGTTGTTAGTGATGGTTCAAGTCTTTTCAGATCGAAGAATCACAAGAAGGTTTATTCGAACCTTATGAAGAGAGGGGTTATGAATCCTGGGACTGTTGACTTTGATTTCCTTGATTCGATAAAAGTCAATCTACGAGAGAAGTTTGCTCTACTGCAATTGGAACACTTCTATTCTAAATTCACTGCTGCTTATCCAAAGCTTATGGCATACTTTTACTCGAAATTATATTTCTTGGATGCAAACAGTTTTACCTTCACTGAAGGACAATGAATTTTTGGTGGATATATACACATTGGCTGACATAATTGGGGTGACAAGAACGAATTTCCAACCAATTAGCGTGTCTATTGCTCATGCTATTCTGTCATTGGTGAAAGATAGGAATATTGAAGGCAATATTTCCTACACTAGGATGAGTGCCTCTAACATCTTGCTACACAAGATTGTGATTAACTACATTCATCCCAAATCAACATCTAAGACTGATGTCTCTCGATCTGAAGCGAAATTGATGTATCAATAATGGATTTAAATTCTCTCTGCCTCACACTATCTTGTTTCATATGTACCGAACTATTGTGAAAGATAATGGACAACTCCCTTATTCTGCTCTTATCACACGTCTCTTTAGACACTTTAAAATTCACATTTCTGCACCATTATGCTTGACAACCATCTCTTCAATGGTGATTGGTTTCAAAATGGTCACAAAGATGCGTTTGAAAGAGCTGAACAAGGTGTTGGAGCGTATGAAGGAGAAGTCTCCCGTTAAAGCAAAATAAGGCTCCATCACAGCGAAGAGGAAAGACAAGGAGCCCATGGTTGCTCCAGCAAAGAAGAAAAGAGCTCTTATCTTGCAAGATGAAGAAGATGAGGATGAACTGACTCTCTCAGCCTTAAGAAATTTAAAGAGTTTTGTTAGCTTTCATGAGACAAGAGAAGAGCCAAAAGAAGGAGGAAGAGAAAGAGAAGAAGTAGAGGAAGAAAGAAGAGAAGAGGAAGAAGAAGAGGAAGAATAAGAGAGAGAAGGAGAACAAGATCAGGGTCAAGAAAACTCTTTCGCGTCAACTTTCGCTGTCTCACTGTCTAAATGATTCTGAGATGGCAAGAACTGGAATTGCTGACACTCATCACTCTAAAGCTAGAGTTGAACAAGAATAAATCTTACCTACTCCACCTGAAGGCAACAAAATAGGGGGAGCTGTTGGACCAAAAGGTATTTCTTCACCTCTATTTGCTAGTGATGTGAGTCATTCTGCAGCAGACCCAGAGAATGTGTATGCCTCGCATTACCTAGAAGACAGTCATGGTGGACAATCTGCTGAAGCTCCATCCATTTTCAAAATCCCTAGAATTGACTCGGCTGGTCCTAGTAATGCAATAGCTCAAACAGCAGACTTTTCAAGACTGCTGGAGATTCTATTGGATGTCAAAAAATAGCAATATGCTATGGGATATGAGATGCATGATCTTAAGAATGCTTTTAAGGCCACTTCAATATCTTTGCATGACCAGTTGAACACCCTGAAGATTCAAGTACAATTTACTGTGCAGGGTGAAGATTTTCAGTCACTAAAGTAGAGTTTTGAAAGGCTTAAGAAGACAGTGCATTCTATGGGAGAAGTCGAGCTTGTTCACCATCCAAAACAGTCATTATCTTGACTCTATTTTCATCCAACTCCTTTTCATTTTCTCCACTTTTTGCTGTTGAGAAAAATGGGAGATGTTTTATGCATATTTGATAACTTATCTTTTTGTTTTGACTATGGACTTATCTTTTGTTTGGTGTGGTTATGATTTGGACTACTTTGGATTGATGATGCTTGCAAGTAACTTAAGCTATATTATTGATTACGATAAAGATAATTGCTTTTGCAGTACTAACACGTTTTCTGTGGTTGCAGAATCGGTACTATCCTTATCCTTATCCTAATCTCTAATTATCTTTTATAAAGAATCTTAATTTGCTTAAGTATTGTTTTGCAGGTCAAAGTGTCCAATTTTGCAGGTGAAAGTGTCCAAGTTTGTGGGAAATTTTTGTCACCATAAAAAAAGGGGGAGATTGTTGGAGAAAACTTCCTTATCTGTTTTGAAGTTGACAAAACGTTTCCATCAGTCTAGTCTGAAGACTTACAGACTCTATCGTTAAAGTCTGAAGACCTCCATACTCAAGATTCAAAGTCTACCCTCACTGATAGTTTCCTGACCGATGAAGAAAAATTTATCTGATGAAGAAGACTTATCTAGATACAAGTATATCTTTAAGGATCTTGTTCGTATGATTGAAGAATATCTCACGGTTGGAGATAGCATCTCGTGATCAATTATTCTTATTGAAATCAATTTGAATATTTAGATCCATTGATTGTCGAAGTATACTAGGAATGTTTCACTTATGGAAACCTAAATCCTGATTATATGGACAAGTATGATTGGTGGACTATCATCACATTCCTTAAATAACTTGTGATCTTCCGAATTGATTATGTCCAATTGGTAGATTTGAAGAACTCTTTTGGAAGGTGCCAACGGTTATGATGGCATGAAGGAGTATATAAGGAGGACGCTCAAGTTATTTGAGTGTGTGCATGAAAGAAAAATTTCAAAGTCTGAAACTCTTAGTTCTTTGCTGTTACAATTTGTCGAGCTTAAACTATACTCAAAAGAGAGATCAAATTCTTGTAAGACCTTGAGAAAGTGTAGTAGAGTCTCTACACTATGGAATCAATGACGTGATACTATAAAATCTCTTTTGGTTCTTAGTGGAATCCAGCCAATGGGTTATCAGTGTGGGAGAGTGGACGTAGGCTTGGTTTAAGCGGAACTGCTATAAACCTTGTGTTTCAATTCTCTTTCCCTAATCTTTTTACTTAATCCGCAGTCTTATATATCAATTTATAGTCTTTTATATCTGCAATCTACTGTTTTCATATAAGTCAAATTAAGTTGTTAAGTCTTGCAAAAACTTCTTTAACACCTATTCACCCCCT
This sequence comes from Eucalyptus decipiens, assembly GCA_014182575.1. Lineage (NCBI taxonomy): Eukaryota > Viridiplantae > Streptophyta > Magnoliopsida > Myrtales > Myrtaceae > Eucalyptus > Eucalyptus decipiens. The sequence continues at coordinate 11,340,422 of CM024610.1, read as the reverse complement.
CTAGGTGTTCATACTAGCATTTTCAGTATCAATGTTTTATCAATATGGAAATTCGATCAAGATTGTTGTAGGTAAATGCTTGTTCGAATGATCATAATGGATGAACAACCTTTTTCGATGGTTAAACGTGTTGGATTCTGTGATTTTATTGATCAGTTACAACCTCTCTTTCATCACATCTCATTATTTACAATAGTTAAAGATTACATGAAGTTATATCTTTGTGAGAAAACAAGTTTAAAGACTTACTTTCACAAGCTTAAGTCTAGAGTTGTACTCACGACCGATACATGGAGTTCCATTTAGAATTTGAATAATTTATGTCTCACTGTACATTTTATTGATGACGACTAGAAATCGCACAAAAGAATCATCAATTTTCTGGTGATGCCTAGTCACAAGGACAATGATATTAGGAAAATGGTTGATAAATGCATCTATAAGTGGAGAATAGAGAAAAAGTGTCCACAATCACTATGAACAATACTAGTTCTAATGATGTTGTCATTGGTTTTTTAAAAGAAAAGTTATCAAGAGATAGTCTATTGATCTTAAAAAGTGATGTTCTATACATGAGGTGCATGCCTCATATTTTAAACTTGATTGTGAAGGATGGATCGACCGAGGTACGCGATTCTATTACATGTATTCACAATGTGGTTAAACATATGAGAAGTTCTCTCATGAGAACTAAAATATTCCAAGATTGCATTGAAAGTGTGAGAATCACTTATAAGGGTTCAATTTGTCTTGATGTCATAATGAGGTGGAACTCCACTTACTTCATGTTGGACACTGTCTTAAAATTTAGAAAAGTTTTTAAAAGGATGGAAGAAGATGATCCTTCTTTCTTAATTGAGATTCACCATGACACTCCTAAACATGAAGATTGGGAATATGCCAGAATTCTTTTAGTATTTTTGAAGAAATTTAATGATTCCATCAACAAGATGTGTAAGACTTTGTATATCATTGTGAATAATTATTTTAATGAAATAGCTACTTTATATAAAACTTTGAAACAAGTGGAGAAGGTTTCAGATCTTAGTTTGAAAGTTATGGGTGCAAAGATGAAGGAGAAGTTTGACAAATACTGTGGGAGTTTTGAAAAAATGAATATGATGGTGTTGATCGCGGTAATATTGGATCCAAGAAGAAAGATGTGCTATGTGCGGTTTTGTTATAGACTAATCCATGATGATAGTACGAAAGTTGATGAAATATATGATAAGGTGAGAATTGCCCTAGAATGATTGTTTTATTTTTATAAGAAATCTTATCTTAATTCTTGTGATAGAAATTTAGGTAGTTAACTTTTTATTAATATTGATAGTAGTTAGGATCTTGATAGCCATGAGGAGGGTAAGAAGGGTGATTTTGATTTGGTTGAGGATTTCAATTCGAACAAGGCATTTGATATCTTTCTTCACAAGGAGAAAAAAGTGTCTGTAGGTAAGCTATTTGAACTTGATAAGTATTTGAAAGTCAAACATGAAGAAAGTTGTGATCTTTACCTATTAATGTGGTGGAAAACTACTAGCCAAAAGTTTGAAATCCTCTCTTTAATGACTTGAGATATTTTATCTATTCTTGGAACAATCGTTGCTTCGGAGTTGACTTCTAGTACATCTGATAATGTGTTTAATGGTTTTTAAGTTTTTTTTTTTTTTTTAACTCTTATAGTAGTGGAAGCTTTGATTTGTACTCAATATTGGTTAAGAGAGGTTACTATTAAAAATGCTAGTACGAACACCTAGTGGTGGGTGAATAGGTGTTTAAAAGAAGTCTTGACAAATAAATACGGAATAAAATAAATTGCGAGCAAAGTCGAATAAGGATCAGAGTTTGACAAACGAGCCACTAGACTTTGGGTAGATGTTCAGAATTTGTTATGCGATGGAATAGACTCCTAAAATAACTTGTACGTATGCAACAGACTTAAAAATATAAGTTAAGAGAAAAGAAGATTGCACACAAAGTTTATAGTGGCTTGGCTTAGATCAAGCCTAAGTCCACTCTCATACTAGCAGCTTTTTGGCTGGATTCCACTATATGATTAACAAGGTATTACAATTTTTAATGCAAACACTCAGTGGTAGATCACACTATCTCACTAAGTCACTCTTTTGGTATTTCTCTCACGATCACAAATGTTTAAGCTCACGAAAGATAAGTGTATGATCAAAATTCGCTTAGACTTTGGAATTATAAATTTTACGCTCCGTCTCTTACTTGCTCATCGGTCATTGATCTCCTTAAATACTCTTCCATTTCCAAACTAGCCGTTGGACAGTATCTAGAGGATTGTCTTCTAATCTACCAATTTGACAGATTTGTATCAAGAAGATTTAGTAGTTATTGAGTGATAGAAGTAGAATCCCAAATTGATTCTGATCACCCATACAAACAAAATCTTGGTTTCCATAAGTTAAGCATCTTCGTTTAGAAAGTTTTTGTCTTCATGATCCAATTGTCAATCAATTAGATTGAGTCAATCAAATTTATCTTGATGTAGAATCCAAACCAGATCACTAGCCGTTATATGTTTGGGGCTTGTGTTGCGTTTTGTCAAGTTGTCTCATTCTGAATATGGTTTGTTCTGAATTTGTTACGTTCTGAACTTGTGTCATGTTCTGGACCTTGTGATGTTTTAGACTTGTGTCTCGTTCTGAATGTGAAGTCTGAGTATGTTCTGTTGGAAGTAAAGTCTAACTATCTTCTATCAGAAGTAGAGTTTGAGTGTCTTCCGTAAGTCTAAACATATTCTGTTTCTGAACATATTTAGCCTTAAGGTTTGGACACGGTCTGAATAAGTTCAGCTTCAGCATAGAGTCTGTTTTCTAGTTCTTCAAAATATAAACTTTAACAATATCATTTACATGTTTTGTCATCTGCATAGTCTATTACTCAACCATTAAACACGTTAGTAGCCTTTGACTTATTTTTTCATACTTCACTCATAAGGATTGCATCACTTTATTCTTTTGGGTACTCTCATATCGAGTATGCTAAAACATGGAGAGTTTCATTGAAACTCGTACCCTATGCGACGAGTTTATTTATATGGTCTAGTTGTTTATGATAACCCAAAAATAAGACGGGAGTCGCCACTAACCTCGTTTTGGGGGTCGGCTAGAAAACCCAATTGAGGGTCGAGAGTATTTCCTCGATTCCTACGTAACCAAATATCTAAGTTTGCAGACTTGAGTTACCCTAATATTTCTATTAGCGTCCTTTCAATACTTAAATAATATGTTGTGTTCTCCTAATATGTCCATGCGTTTTCTTCTTACATTTTTGGGATCGTTAGTCCTAAACTAAGCGATTATGCGTAGTTGGTCATTTTCCTACTATTTTATTTCTAGAAAACAATAAAAGAAAGCAATCAATGGAATTAAAATTATGAGACAGTAAGTAAACAATTAAGGAAAGAAGTAAATCTACTATGCAATCCTAGAAAATATAAAAGAGAAACACAATTGAAAAAGATAAGAGGAAAAGAGAAAATCCGCAACTCATCAAGATAATGGTTGGAATGAACATCGACCTCCACCGTTTTCATGCTTTCACTATCTTCGGGGTCCTAATTTAAACATAATCTAGAAACCTATAACTAGGTACATACAATGGAAAGAAACAAACATACACATCAAAACAATAAAAAACACGACATCATGTCAAGATCAATCATTTAAAGAAAGTTCAATACGAAAGTCAAATTTTGGAACCTTGGAGTCAGCTTTTGTCTTTCATGCAAGGGTCTTACTAAGACACCTACGTAATTCATTTTTGTGACTTATAGCAATTATTAACCTATTGTGTTCTTGCATAGCCAATAACACTTATAAGTCTCTTAACCAAGCAATCTATGTGATCCCAAAGTTTTCCCTCGATACTGCCATTCATCTAAAAATCACATTGATTGCGGAAATTTAAACATGCATGCAGGTCTTTTGGGCCTTGTTTCTCAACCAATCAAATAGGTGAGTGAGCCATCGGCAGATAAGTCTATTACTAAAATCATGCGTAAATCACAAACACATACGTTTCAAATGGATAGTGTGACTATATATATGAGGGGTACATGTGATATTTCAAAAAACACATTTTGAAATCATCCATGAAAATTTTGAGACAGAGTGATGTCTCAGTTATGAAAGACATTCAATTGCCAATGTTAGCCTGGGGTTTGTAAAAATGCACTCACAAGCATTGTAAGCATTTTGAATATAATTCAAATCGTGACTTTCACGATGTCAAATTAGGATTTTAAAAAGGTTTGAAAATATTTAGGATTAAGGAATATCTTGGTTATGGAACACATTCAATTGCCAAGGCTAGCCCAGGGTTCACATAAATGCACTCACAAGCGTTACAGACATTTTGAATATGGTTCAAACCATGAGTTTTTCTTAAGCCAAATCGAGTTTTGGAGAATAACTTCTTAGAAATTGTTTTTGAGAAACATTACATGTACCAAAATATTTTTTGACGGATGCAATTTGAAAATGTCAATTATTTAACAACAAATATCAAAGCATTTAGAACAACCTCCATGAAGATAGCATGACCTAATTTCATGCACAAACTAACATAAAAGGTATAACTAAATATTTGCAATCATGTTTATATTAGGAAATTTCAGAACAAACACGTAACGACAACAAAATTGAGTAATACCCATTGACAATCTAACTATGGAAAATTTTCCTAATATGTACGACGTGATAATGAACAAATTTTGTGAAGGAAACTTTCCTAAATAGGCTACACATGATTTTACAAAAATCAGACAATGAACAACAACATATCAGAAACTTATCAAATCAGCAAGACACTCAGCCAATATTGCAAGGATTTGTCCTACCAGAACAAGTCTAAAAGTCACCGAATTTTCACACAACAGAACCAATATGTTGGCAAACAAGTTTTGTTAAGAGACCAATTGCAGAATCCTAATAAAAAAAAATGGAACAAAAATATCAAAGGTCTGTCCAAATAGGGGTTAAAACAGGGGTCTGAATTTGATCCCATGTCTAAATTCTGATCTAGTTTTGAAAAAATGGAAAGTGGTCCAACGATGAGTGATAGGCATGAAATCAGCGGCATCAAAAACTTTTAAGTGTTCTTTTCGACTTCCTAGAAAGGCTTGAGCCCAAACTAGGTCAATTAGGTACTTTAAGATCAAGATTTCAAAAGGTGCGCATATCTGTAACTAAAAATCAGAACACACTCATGTATTAATAATTCTCAAAATCATTCAAGTAATGCACAAATGGCATGAAAAGATCACATGCGACTTAGAATTAGATGCGACAAAAAATTTGGGCAATCATCTAACCCTAAGTCAGCATGAGAAGATGTCATACAATTCGATGACAAAACAAGATGACTCGGGATTCAAAGATGACTCGGGATTCATGATGAAATGCTCGAGAGTTTCTTGATGAACATATACTCTTGCGGCACAAATTTAACATGTAAAATAATACTTAAATGCAATAACATGAACATGTACTCAAATCTTGTAACATGACGTTTAAGTTTCAAGGAGACATTGTCTCAAAATTTAGTCTCTAAACGTCTCAAACAAGCATGGTAAGATGCATAAATGGCAAGATTTCATTTCAGCCTTGATTTCATAGAACATGCACAATTTCAGCCACTCAAGACGTGCAAAAATCTTATGAAAAATTCTACATACAGAAAATGTAATGATGAACGTTTCTTGTTAGGGATTCAAAATCTAAATGTGATCGCATGAATCACAGAAAAAATGACAAAAAAGAGATGTACATTTAGACTATGTATCGATCACATTTTAACCTTAACTCATGCAATCGACTCACTTACCAATGTCAAAAATTTGCAAAGCATGCATCAATTGAACATATGTATCATGTATTTAAACTCTCATGAAGGATTTGAGACCAAATAGGTGTATTTGTGGACTCAATTTCATCAAAACAGAATTTGGACTAATGCAGGACAAATTATCCTATATTCAAATATAAGCAATTTTGACATAATCAAACAGGTTTAAAAAATTTTGAAAAAAAAAAAATACAAGACATGCACAACACTAATACAAAAAACTTTTATGAAGGAAAGTTATTCCACAACTCAACAAAAATCAGTACAAAAAAGGAAAAAATTAGAGATCAATACAGAATAGATTTGACCTAGGTTTGGATATGAGTAGATCTTACCTAGTTAAACACATCCAAAAATCATGAAAAAATTACAAGATATGGAAAAAATAATTTGGAACAAAACTCATGAAGGAAGGATTATCCAAAAAGTATCACAGAAGGCTACACAAAAATAGTAAATTCTCATTTCGGAGCAAAAACTTAACTGAAAATCCAACTAAACTACAGTAGAATCACTCATCTTTGGAGATGTTTTTCAAGGGTCAAACGATACTTGATTGGGGCATGTGACCTACTATTTTGAATTTTGGGATGTCTATTATTTAATCCTAAGAGGACTCGAGTTAAAACAAGATTGTTTCAGACCTTGTTTTGGTTAAAACAATAAGTCAGTGCTAAGGCTATGAAATTGCATATTTAAGAAAAATCAAGCGTAATCATTCAAGTTATCCATTCAAGAACACTTAATTGCAGCATATCATCATAATCCAAATCCATCATCTAACATATAATCATCACATATTTACTTAAAAAATTGAATCCTAACCCCAACTAGCTAATTTGACCTCACATCATGGGGTTGACTGAGAAATTACCTTTTCTTGCGATTTAGTTGATTTGATCAAAATCAATTGAAATTTTCGCCAAAGCTTCAGCCAAACCGTCACTAACCACCAATGAATAGATCCGAACAGCAAGGAACAACCTCTAGAGGCGGCTGAACCACTTGTAGCGAAGGAAAACAGAACCAGTCCAATTAGACTGGCCTTTGTGCGTCAGTTGAGAGATCAAAGTCACTAGAGCTAATTTGATGACTGATTAGACCTATGCTGACCAAATGCAAGTATAAGATGATCTAAAGATTAGATTGGATTAGATTTAATAGCAGGATCGCCACCGACGAGGGCTAGAACCAATGACAACACTAGAGAAGAATTCAGTCAAATTGGTGAAGAGAAAGAGAGAGATCTAGTTTGTTAACAGCAAAACAAAGAGAAGAGAGAGAGAGAGAGAGAGAGAGAGATTTCGTGCACAAAAAAAGCCCCCCTCTAAAATGGAGGGAAAATTTCACATATATACTTCTCAACTTAAGCAATTTCGGTCGTTAGTTCGATCTGACGGTCAAAATTTCGATCCAATAGTCAAAAATTGATTTTGAAGGCTCTATCATGATCTTGAGTTGTTTGATCTAGTGGGTTTGATTTGCAAAAACCCAAGCCAAAATCGAGAATTGCGTCAAAATGTCCGATTATGAGTTAATTTGCAATTTAACGAAATTTGAGGATCAATTTGTAAAATTTTGGAAATTGAAGGTGCAGAAGTGAAATTGGTATTGAGAGGATTCCAGAATTGGTCACCAAAGGTCAGGAACCGACCGAAAAGGGTCCAAACCAGCTAGTCTTGTCAGCGGCCACTCAAACTGGTTTGGTCTGGTTTGGCTGAATATTGACTGATTCTTTACTGGTTTAGTCCGGTTTTAGCTATTTTGTCTACTTGGGACCGTGGGTCTAATTTTTATGCAATTTGGTCCCTAAACGACCAAATTGAAAAGGAATTTATCATTTTTAAGAAGAAATTGGTCAATTAAGATACAATTAAGCTAATCAAATCTTATGAACGTGATCTAGGGGTCTTTTATTGACCTAATTGAATGATTATCGTGAAAAACAACAAGTCAAAACCATGGGTGCTTTGAATTGAGCCTAAAGGGCTAAAATGGTAAAATTTGCAATTCAATGAGCAAAATTGCAAATGAATTAAAATTGAATTCAGTTTGTGACATCCTAAATTTCTAGTGCTTTTTTCAATTGAATAAATCGGGCATTTCGTCGACGCGTCTATAGTGCTATTCTCATAGCCAACTACTCGTGAGATAACAAGACTATCTAGGAAAGTCATTAAGAAATTTTAATGCAATGGACTTGAGAATTCAACTAGAAGTTGACTGCTCGACCGTGCTAGTCTGCAAGGGTCATTACGATATTGTCAAAATCGATCAGAGATCAAGGATAAGTCGATTCGACTGAGATGTGTGATCAAAGTATGGGTGATTCCACGTGATGGCAAAATTCTCGTTGAACGGCACTAGACCGATTTTTAATTGTTTTGGGTATCCTATGCCCGTAATTGAAACTTTGAGATTTTCACAACCATCGAGAGTTGCCAATGTGTCGAGTGGTTTCATTGTGGCTCGAAAAAAATCGATCATAGGTCATTTGCACTAAAAATCTTTGAAAATTACCCAATAGCTTAGGTTAAGATAAAAACGCGCTTGAGTGAAATTAACTGCGAATTTAAGTCCGATTTCAGAAATCGAAAATTTTATTATGTCACAATAAATTCTAGGAGCATCACTCAGACTCAGAAGATTTTTCTAAAACTCGAGACTTTTTGGGACATAGGACCGTTTTTGTTCAAAAAAAGGCCGGGATCATTTTTTATTGCAAAATTGGGAAGTGAGTGCATTGTATGGGTGAGGAAAAATGCCAAATGGATCGGTGAGATGCCGGTTAATTTTATTGAGCCCGGTTGATGTTGAATCAAGGTCCAATTGAGGAAAAATCAAACCAAACTCCTGTGCTCCCACCGCCCGTGACTTTTGGACCGCTTCGGACTTCTAGAAGCGGGCCTTGGTGGCTCATGGACAGCCAAGGAAGCCATACTTTGCTGGAAATGGTCAAGGAGACTATGGGATGGAAAGTTGAGGCAAGTGGAGCCCTTGTCCCCTAGATCTTTTCTCTCCAACCTCATCTCTTCCTTCTCTCTCTCCCTCCATCATTGTTGTTCAAAGACCACTAGCAGCAAAGGAAGTCGTTGGAGTAGCCACACCACCGCCGGATCGTTTTCCCCTTTGTTTTCACTTTTGCCGGTTTCTGCTCTAACCGACATTTCGTCAAAGATCCGAGTAAAAAGTCTACTTCCCGGATGAATCAGTGAAAAACCCACTCATCGCTGTGACGAGGACATCCAGACCGTTCCATCAAGCTTGACCTTGCCTTGAATGGAGCCACCAACCGTCCAGTACGCTGGCGTGAATTTACCAGTCGCGATACCGTCTAGAGCCTTGCCGAGTGAACTGTTTCGCGTTTTTCTTCATTTTTCTCCAATTCTAGCCCTTCCTTTACCAATCCCAACCTCCAAGATCCCCAAGATCCCCAGGAGCCATCGGTTGCTGACCACCCACTTGCGGGAGCTCCAATCAATCCGTTTTTTCGCCGTTCAGCCGTCGGTTACCTCTTCAAGCCATCCACCGGTCCACTGTTGCCATTCCCTTGCCAAACCAGCTTTTGTTTCCCTGTTTTGCAGCTTAAAACAAAGAAGGAAATTTGTGGGTTTCCAGCCGGCTTCCGGGCTTGTTTTGGAGGTGTTCTCGGCCTCGAAGCCTAGGCCCGCTTTGGAGTGAAACGTCTCCCGTGATGTTTCGGTCGGTTTGATCCAACCCGCTTGTTAAATAAGTGAGTTTTGCTCACTAATCCCTTCTTAGTATGTTAATGATGCTTATGGGTGGTTAGATTTAATTAAGTGCAATTAGGTGGATCGATTATATTGGAATAATTAAATTAGAGACTTATTAATGCATGTTAGGCAAATGGATAGTGTACTTGACAAGGAAATAGGTCATGGTATTTATTGAATGAGTCTCAATAATTTTCTAGGCTCGTCTCGACTTCCAATTAGGCATTACGGGCATAAATTGAATTTATTGCATTTATTTAATATTTTCTATAATTAATTAATTATTTTCCGAAAATTAGGCCGAGATAGCCGACAACCAGAATTTTATGCTGAGTATGATGGTGTGATCTATTTATTTATTTGAGCGCTGAATTGTGTTGAATTGAATTAATTATGATTTTAGGATTTTATTCCTAAATTAATTAATTTGGTAATTAAGTGGAAAATTACTGGGCATTTGTTTACAATGCCAAAAATCTATTTTGGGATTGCTGAAAATAATGGGAGGCTCAAAAGTGAAAATTTTATATTTTGGCTAAGGCCGACCATGTATTCATGCACGCATATTTTTATTAGGAAGGATAAAAATGATGAATTGATTAAATGATCAATTATTAGCATACTATGAAAGTATGGATGGCAGCTTCTGGCGAGCATATATACATTTATCAACATACTATGAAAGTATAGCTAGCAGCTTTTGGTGAGCATAATAAATATATCAGATCGGTGGATCTGGTAGCTTCTGGTGAGCATAATAAATATATCAGATCAGCGGATCTGGCAGCTTCTGGTGAGTATAATAAGTATATCATTTCAGCTTTTGGTGAGCATATATAGAATAACGGATCAATGGATTTGGCAGCTTCTGGTGAGCATATATAATTCTCAGCATATTATGAAAGTATGTCCGGTAGCTTTTGGCGAGCATATATAATATACTATATCAGAAATTGAGGTAGCACTTGTGACATCCTAAATTTTCAAAAAAAAAAATTCAATTAAATAAATCGGGTATTTCATTGACGTGCCGATAGTTCTATTCCCTAAGTTGGCCTTTTACGGGATAACTAGATTATCTGGGGAAGCAATTAAAGAATTTAAATGTAATGGACTTGAGAATTCAACCAGGAATCGATTGCCCGACAGTGTTGGACTGCAATGGTCATTACGGCACCATCAGAAATCGATCAGAGATCGGAGATAGGTCAATTCGACTGAAATATGTGATTAGAGTGTAGGTGATTCCACCTAATTTCAAAATACTCATCGATCAGCACTAGACCGATTTTTCTATCGTTTTGGTACCCGGTGCTTGTAATTGAAACCTTGAGATTTTCATGACAATCGAGAGTCGCCAATGTGTCGGAGATGTACATCGTGACTCAAGATAAATCGATCACGGGTCAATTACACCAAAAATTCTTAAAAGTTACCCGGTAGACTAGGTCATGCTAAAAGCATGCTGAAGTGAAATTAACCGTGAATTTGAACCCGATTTTAGGAATTGAAAGTTGTATGGTGGCACAAGCTATTTTAGGAACGTCAACTCATCTTCCAAAGATTTTTCGGAGATTCCGAGATTTTTACAGAAAATTGATTCAGACGTTACGAAAAGTTAATGGAAATTCGGATGGACTAAGTTGAAGGAAATTTGGACTTCCAAGCCGAGCCTCTGGGTGTTGGGGACTTCCAGAAAATTGTATGGGATTTTCCTTTAACAAAATTGGACGTCGGTTTGGAGAATTCGTGATGAAATTGGAACTCGTTTGAGTGAAATTCGGATTTGGCAAAGGGCTGAGAATTTTGGGTATCAAATTGGACAATATTGTGGAATAAATTGCAAGAAAGCAAGTGGAATAAATTGCAAGAAAGCAAGTGGGGACTAAGTTGTAGGTTTTTGTGGAACCAAGTCATTCAATATTTTGGCTAAGATTTGCTGAACTTTCTTCATCCACTTGTAGCTTCCTCGGCAAGATTTGCCTGCTGCTCACCCATCGCCATCTCTCTCTCTCCCGTGCGCATCCTTACGTTCGATTCCCCCTCCGCAGCTTCTTGTCCATTTTCCTTTTCTCCTATTTTCATTTCTTTCATTTCCTTTCGCCATTTTCATCGAAAACTACTGCCCCACCTTGGATTTGACGCCACCAAAACCGTTCATCCCTTCCACCGAAAACTCTCTCCCACTCACACGCCCACACCCCCTCTGAATTCTCCTCTGCAGTTTTGTTGACCCAAGTATTCAACGCCTACACCTCCACTCACGTGTGTCTTCCCCCACCGAGCAGCCGTTGCATCTCCTTTGTCATCCACCGAGCTCCCTCTCTCTTCCTTCGATGCCACTCATTCCACCGAATTTGTTCCACTCAGCCCACGATTGAAGTCTTTCACTGCAGCAACTTTGGCCATCGAGGGCTCATGAATACCGCTCCATCGTTGACCGTAAGTTGTCCACTCGTCAAGCAGCAACCGATTGAAGTAGCTCACGGCAGAAACTGCTCCACCAAGTTTTCTCCCTGCCCGTTCGTCCGTGTCCCTCGCATGGAGCTAGCATCTTCGTGGATCGGCCCAGCAACTTCTTCTTTGCTCAGCCCAGCAGTTGGGCCCGTCCCCAACCCATCCTCGCTCAGCCCAGCTCGTTCATGGATCAGCCGCAACAAAGCCAGCAGCCCATCCAACCTGGTCTCAGCCCAGTTGAAGTCTTCAAGTCCAGCAAGTGTCTTCAGCCCATTGGATTTCGGCCCAGTCCAGCAAAGCCCAACAAGATCATAAGCTCGCAATTTTGAGGCCCAAGCCCGCGAAGTTAGCCGGCTTCAGGCCCAGTCCAATTCAAAAGCAAATCTCAAATTGGACTGAGATTTGTTGGGCCCGTTTTAGGCCTAGCCTGAGTGTTCGTCGATGTCGCCGAAAATTTGGATTTCGGCCGCCGTCGAGTCGTCCTCGCGGTGAACCGGTTTCCGCAGTTAACTAGTGAGTTTATTTACTAAACTCTTCTTAGTAGGCTAATGATGTCTAAGGGGTGTTTAGATTTATCTAATTAGGAATTATGTGGTTAGTTAGATTAATTTAGTGATTTAATTATGCAATTATGCATGTTAGGTGGTTAGATTAAATTAAGTGAGGCCTAAATAAATCGTGTTATTTATCTAGAAGGGTTCGAGAATTTTCTGGGTCTGTATTAGTATATAATTTAGTGATTTTGGCCTAGGATGGCATTTTAGTATTTAAATTGATTTATTTAATTAATTTTTAGAAATTATTTAATTATTAATTATTTTCCGGAAATTAGTTTGGGATAGTCGGTGACGGGAATTTCGTGCTGATTGCAATGGTGTATTCAATTTTTGCAATTGGATGTTAATTTGTGCAAATTGAGCGTTGATTGAAATTTTGAGTATTTAATTCCAGAATTTGTGAAATTTGATATTTATTAGGAAAATCTCGGGTGTCGGATTTTAACACCGAAAATGGTTTTATATCTTTTGTATAAAATAGTGGTATTTTAAATTGGAGATTATGAATTTTCTGGGTTCAATCTAATTGTGTACCCACATACGACTATTTTATCGTGTATTTCTAATACGAAGAAAATATGCCAGGTTTACTATTTTAATTGAGACATTTGAGTGCAATGCACAATGTCCTGGGCCGGGATTGATTGGTCGTGTGTTGGTTAAGAGAAACTGTCCTGGGCTATTAAGCCGGATGTTACCCATTTATCGGGATTCGGGTCGCAGTAGATTCTGGACCTACGTTCCTTCAGGGAAGTCGTCTAATTGAAAGACGTCGCCATGCTCAAAGGAGGTGAGATGATGCCTGGCAATGCCAAAAGATCGCCAATTTTGGAGTTGGCCGTACCCTTAAGGGGTGTAATTAATAATTGGAACACATGCTGGTTGAGTTTGATGCACTTGATTATGACCAAAACTGGGTGACATGGAATGAGAGGTGTCATAACGATTTGGCCTTATAATCAGGATCCTGAAGATTAATTGAATTGATGATGTGTTCCGGTTTTTATGTGCATTGATTATATGCATTGTAATATGAATTGTGCTGACCTATATGAAGGAACTGAGGCGAGGTAAGTTCCATGTTCTAATTGTGTGGTTGTGTGACTAGAGCGCCCTGAAGCGTATTTCCCTCCTAATCGGGGTTTAGTGGGTGGACTTGCTGAGATATTGTCTCACTGATTATTGAATAACCATTTTCAAGTCCTTAGAAGGTGGTCGTGGAAGACCAAGGTCTTGAAGTCCGAGGAGGAGGAGTATCGATGATCGGTGGATATATCTTATCAGTATGTCGTAGGACAGCCTTTTGTGAGAGTCGACCTTTTTGTAGGCTTTCGACTAAACTCGTTTTATGCCTAAATCTCATTGTTTATAAAAATGTGCTTTTATGAATTGATGTCCTGCTTTTCTATCTCGAGATAATTATTGTCAGGGGATTTATTTTCACTTCCACGTGTGCTTAAAAATCAATGGGTCGGCGACTCGTCCTGAGAAGTCACAAAATATTATCGACCAAAGAGGGATGGGCACGCGCTCAGGGTTCGGGGCATGACAGCTCTTGGCGAGCATATATATAGTATATTATCTCATTATTTGAGGCAACTTCTAATGAGCTATACTACCTATTATCGGCTTATATTAAGCAGTCCTGAGTATGATTGGACTTATAAGTAGAATTGATTGAAATGACCAGGGAATGGTCATCGTTAACATGTAATCGACTAGGTCAATTGATCAATGATTTGATTTGATACAGTGAATTGATGTGATTCCTATAAATCTGATATATACTGACTTGTAGGAAGGAACTGAGGCTAAAGTAAGTCCTTTGACTCGTGTTGTGCTTAGGCAGCTTCTTGAGTGTATTGGCTTCCTAATCAGGTCTTAAGGGGTAGAATTTGCTGAGGCGTAGTTTCACTGGTTATTGAATAACCATTTTTAGGTCCTTAGATGGCTGTGGTGAAGGACCAGAGGCCCAAAGTGTAGAAGGTGAAGCCTGAAGAATTGACGATTCTATTGGACTAGTTAGTCATAGGACAATTCTCTTTTGATGGGAGTCGATTTCCTTTTGCAGACCTTATTTTATGAACTTGTGGTTTAAAACCTGACTTAACAATTCGCCTTGTATATATTTGTACTATGGTTTGCAATGTATATAAGGGTGGTTGTTTTTAAAGTGGAAATTTGGAGTCCTACTTTCCTATCCCATTGTTTTATTGTCTGGGGATTATGTATATGCTTTTGCATGTGTATTAAAATGAATGGGTTGGTGATGCGTTCTGAGACGTCTCTATTATATCGACTAGGTGAGGAATGGGTGTGTGCCCAAGAATCGGGACGTGACACAATCAGTGTCACAATTGCCCTATCTAATGAGTTACCCATTTTTAAGATCACTTATCTTATTCAAATTAACCTTGAATTGAAACACTCAAGCTAAGGTAAAAAATAGATCTAAGCCTAATATTAAAATTGGACTTATATTTATGAAATTAAACCATAACCATGAATGAATCAATTCCAATTTTGATGATTGAAGCTTAATTGCTTGATTTTCTTATGCTCGGGAGGATAAAATTCTTCAAATTGATGAGTCTTGGTGTGAATTCCTTAAAATCAATTTCGAATTTGGACTTTTCTTTAGGAAATGAGTGAGAAACAACCGTTTGTTTACAAGTTATGAATGATTGATTTTAATCCCCTAATTAGAGCTCAAAGCAACAATTTGCATTTTGACTCGGTCAATCACGAAATTAAATGCACAGATAGATTTCAAATAGTCCCTAAACTAAATGTCAAAGAATGAATTACACCTAATTATGACTAAAGTAAAAGTAATTTTATTTTCGGTTGATCTAGAACCTAAAACTGAAAAATTCAGAAATCAAAGTTCTTAATCAAATTTTGTGAAATTTTTTATACAAAAGTCAAATTAGCATTAACAGAAATATATTTGTGCATTTTTTATTTTTTATTTTGTTAAAAATTTGACCAAAAGTCAACATTTAGTTGATTTTTTTCTAAATGGTCAATTTTTGATCAAATCTTTGAATTTTTAAGAAATTGATTTGACAAAAGTGAAATTAAAGCAAAATGGAATCGTTTTGAGTAAAAATTCAATTTTTCACCTGAGATTGACTTTTGGTCAAAGGGTTAACCAAAAAGTCAACCCGAAAGTCAACCATTTAACCTTTCGTGTTTTTCTTGAAAATGAACTAGAAATTATTTAAAAACGCCAATGCAAAATAAAGAATAAAAAAACAACACTTTTTGGTTAAAGAGAGGGCTTTGTCGCGATTAGAAATCCAAATCTTAATTTTACCTTTTAATGACACATTGACTAAAAATTAGGCATCAATAGCAACAAAGCAAGAAACCGAAGACAAAGAGTAGGAAAGGAGAGAAAACGTGAGGAAATTTTTCTATATATTAGTATTGCTTATAGACTTAATGTCATACTTCATATTGTAGTACAAAATGTATATAAGAAAAACGCACCAATATAATCTACAAATTTGATCCGATATTAAATTGATCTCGATTACTTCAATTTACCAATCTCAATCTAAATAATATCTAGAAAATTCACACATATTTTCCAACACTCCCCCTCAAGCTGGTGGCTTGTGGATATCAAAGATGCCTACCTTGCTCAATAGATACGCGTGCTGTCTCTAACAAAAGAGATTTTACAGTCTCACGTCCTTGATTCCATAGTGTAGAAACTCTACTACACTTCCTCAATGTCTCAGAAGTGTTTAATCCCTCTTTTGAATACATCTTAAGCTTAGTGATTGAAATAGCAAAGAATTAGAAGCTTCAAACTTTGAAATTTTTCTTTCACGCACACACTTGAATAACTTAAGCGTTTTCGTTATATACTCCTTCATGCCTTTATAACCGTTGGCACTTTCCAAATGAGTTCTTCCAATCTATCCGTTGAACAGAATCAATCAAGGAGATCACGAGGTATTTAAGGAATGTGATGATAGCCCACCAATCTCGCTCGCCCATACAATCAGGATCTAGATTTCCATAAGTAGAACCTTCCAAGTATACTTCGCCAATCAACAAATTTAATTTTTCGAATTGATTTCAATAAGAATAATTGATCATGAGATGCTATCTCCAGCCATAAGATATTCTTCAATAGTACGAACCAAATCATTAAAGATAAACTCGCATCTGAATAAATCTTCTCTTCGTCGGTCTGGAAACTATTAGTGAGGGTTGACTTTAAATCTTGAGTCTAGTGGTTTTCAGACTTTGAAGATAGAGTTTGCAAGTCTTCAGACTATATTGATAGAAACGTTTTGTCAACTTCAACATAATAAGGAAGTTTTCTCCAACAATCTCCATCTTTTTATGGTAACAAAACTTTCTCGCAGATTTGAACACTTTTGTCTTGCAAAACAACACTTAAGCAAAACAAGATATCTCATAAAAGATAAGTAGATTAGGACATGGATAGTAATGATTCTGCAACCACAGAAAACATGTTAGTCCTGCAAAATAACTATCCTTCCATAATCATTATCATAGCCTAAGTTACTGCAGGTATCAAAAGATTAAATCAAACAATCCAAAGTCAAAAAGTCCAATCCACAACCAAAACAAAAGATAAGTCCAAGGGTAAAATAATCCAAACCAACAAACAAAAGTCAAATCTGCATCAAACATCTCTCCCTTTTTATCAACAACAGAAAGTGGAGAACAAATAAAAAGAGTCGTTTGAAAAAATGGGGTTTGAGTCAAGGCTGTTTGGGCAGGCGAACAAGCTGGAATTCTCCCATAGAATTCACTGTCTTCTCAAGATTTGCTATAATCTCCTTCAGCGGCTGTAAATCTTCACCCTTCACATTAGTCTAAACTTGAGTCTTCAGGGCGAGTAGCTGTTCTTGCAATGACACTGAAGTGGCCATGAAAGCTTTCTTGAGATCCTTCATCTCATACTCCAAACCATATTACTGTCTCCTTAAATCCAACATGATATCAAGTAGTCTTGAAAAGTTTGCTGTTTGTTCTGGTGCAGCACTAGGTCCAGCTGAGTCTAATCTAGGAGTTTTGAGAATGGATGGCTCTTCAGCAGTTTGTCCACCATGACTAGGAGTGGATGCTTCTGGATAATGAGAGACATACACATCCTTTAGGTCTGCTGCAGAACGACTCACATCACTAGTAAAGATGGGTGAAGAAATACCTCGTTTTTCGAAAGCTTCCCCTGTTTGTTTGCCTTCTGGTGGAGTGGTGAATTCTTCCTCTTGTTCAACTTCAGCTTCAGAGTGATTTTTTTCTTTGTCGTGCTCTCCAACAATTCCATTTCCTGTCTTCTCAGAGTGACTCGACAAGGATATAGCCAAAGTTGGCTCAAAAGAGTCATCTTGAGCCTCTTCTTCCTCTTCTTCCTCATCTTCGGTCCTCCTCTATTCTTCATCTTCCTTTTCTATCTCCTCTCTTTCTTCTGGCTCTTCTCTTGTCCCTTGAAAGCTGACAAAACTCTTCAAATTTCTTAAGGCTGAAATAGTCAACTCATCCTCATCCTCTTCATCTTGCAAGATGAGAGTTCTCTTTCTCTTCACTAGAGCATCCATGGGCTCCTTGTCTTTCCTCTTGGCTGCTGTAGAGTCTTGTTTCGTCTTGATAGGAGATCCTTCATGCGCTCCAACATCCTGTTAAGTTCTTTCAGACACATTTTGGTAACCATTTTAAATCCAATCACCATTGGAGTAATATTTGTTAAACATAAAGGTGCAGGAATGTGGATTTTAAAATGTCTAAAAAGACGTGTGATAAGAGCAGAATAAGGGAGTTGTCCCTTGTCTTTCACCACTGTCTTGTACATATGAAACAAGATGGTGTGAGGCAAAGAGAATTTGTAGCTAGCTTTGATAGCATACATCGGCTTTGCTTCAGAACGGGAGAGTCGGTCTTTGAAGTACATTTTGGACGGACGCAGTTGATCACAATTTTGTGCAGCAAGATATTTGAGGCATTCATCCTGGAGTAGGAGATCTTGCGATCAACATCCCTGTCTCGCACCGATTCCAAAGTAGCATGAGCAATAGACATACTAATTGGTTGGAAACACCCTCTTTCCACCTCAATTATGTCAGCCAAAGTGTCCATATCCACCAAAAACTCCTTATTCCTTACCGTGAAAGAGAAACTGTTCGCATCCAAAAAGAATAAATTTGAACAGGAGTATGCTGTGAATTCTGGATAAGCAATTATAGATTCAGAATAAAAACGCTCCAATTGAAGAAGTGCAAAATTTTTTCGTAGATTTACTTTTACTGAATCGAGAAAATCAAAGTCAACATTCCTAGGGTTCATCACCCCACTTTTCAGCAAATTCAAATAAACTTTCTTGTGCCCCTTAGAGCGGAAAATGCTCGCTCCATTACCAATAGCATTAACAGCCACTCCCATCCTAGGCTGAAAATGTGCAAACATTCGTTCATTGTCGTCCTGTCCTTGTAGTTGATTAGCAGTACCAAACCGCGGGTCACTTGGAAAATTTGCAGAGGTCTTTTCTGCCGTCCCTTTCTCTACAACTCCTAACTTTTCCATCTCTCGCAAAAATAAGGTTTCATTCTTGAATCCTCTTTCTCTAAGAAACTCATCAATCAAGGACATTGCAGTACCTCATTCTTTCAACTTGGAGTAAAGCGAGAAAGCAACATTAGGTCTAAGTGTTCTTATAGGTTCAATTTCTTCCACTAATTCTTCTTCTAGTTGAGGCGGTGGAGGAGATTGACGCTGTTGAGAATGTTGTTGTTCACTTGGTTGATGTTGATGAGAAGAATCTTCTTCCACGGTCAAGTCGAAGTGAGTAGGACCCTCAGGCATATGTCGTGGTCCCCTGCTTGTAATTCTCGAAAACTTTCTCGAAGACATTGTTGCTTCAAGGGAGAAATTCTCAAACTTGCTCAAAAAGGTGAAAACTTTTTGGGTTCATTGAGAGTGAAAGTGAAAGCAAATGTGAGTTTAGTATTTTAAGGTTTGGGAGTGAACACGAAGAAGATGAAATTAAATAGTATATAAAGCAAGTGAAGCGAGGTAAACGAATCGTCATAAAAATGCATTTTCAAAAATGAATAACTGCCTTTTCAAAAATGAATAACTGCATTTTTGAAAATGAATAAATACCTTTTTGAAAATGAATAAATACCTTTTTGAAAATGAATAACTACCTTTTTGAAAATGAATAACTGCTATAAATTAAAAAACTTGGAAAGATAATTTCAATCAATTTTGCGATTGAAAAGTGACCGTACCTTTTCAAGTCTTAAATTGCTAGAACCGAAATAACTTATAATTGTAACTCTTGGTCTTCTGAGTCTGAACACCTTTAGACTTTACCTCTGAGTCTGAGCACCTTCAGACTTTACTGGATAAAAGATGTGATATTCAGTCTGGTGCAAATAGACTTAAATAGGTTTTTCTCCAATGGCTTTGTAAATATGTCTATCAGTTGATTCTTTGAATCAATGAACTGAATCATAACTTCTCAATTTTGAATATGATCTCTAATAAAGTGATATCGAATCTCTATGTGCTTTGTCCTTGAATGAAGAATTGGATTCTTTGTGAGATTAATTGCGCTGGTGTTGTCACATTTGATCTCGGTGCATGAGTCTTCGATTCCAAAGTCTCTTAGTTGTTGTTTTATCCATAAGATTTGAGGACAGCAACTCCCAAGAGCCACATATTCTACTTATGCTGTTGAAAGAGCTACAATACTTTGCTTCCTTGAGAACCAAGATACTGTTATGTTTCCCAGTAATTGACAAATACCGGAAGTATTCTTTCTATCAACTTTGCAACCCACTAAATCTGCATCTGAATATCCAAGGAGAGTAAAATCTCATTATTTGGTCCCAGACCTAACTTTGAAGTAGTTGCAATATATTTGATGATGTGTTTTGCAGCACTTAGATGAGATTCTTTGGGATCTGATTAAAATCTAGCACAAATGCAAACACTAAACAAAATGTCAGGTCTAGAAGTAGTAAGATAAAGAAGTGAACCAATAATACTCCTGTAAAGCTTATGGTCAACTTTCTTTCCTCCTTCCTCTTTGTCCAGTTTCGAAGAACTTGACATTGGTATCTCAGTCTTTTTGCAATTCTCCAATCCAAACTTTTTAACGAGATATTTTGCATATTTTTCTTGGTGAATGAAAATTCCTTCATTCAATTGTTTCACTTATAATCTGAAAAAGAAATATAGTTCATCCATCATGCTCATTTCAAATTCATCTTGCATAGACTTAGAAAACTTCTTGCACAAATTTTCGTTAGGTGATCCAAATATGATATCATCAACATAAATTTAAACAAGTAAAAAGTTTTTTCATTCTCTTTTAATAAACAAGGTAGTATCCACTTTTCCTTTGAAATAATCATTTTGAAGTAAAAACTTACTTAACCTATCATACTATGCTCGAGGTGCTTGCTTTAATCCATATAAAACCATTCTCGAGTCTAAAAATAGAGTCGGTCTCTTTGGGTCTTCAAATTCGGGAGGTTGTTCAACATAGACTTATTCTTGGATAAATTCATTTAGGAATGCACTTTTGATGTCCATTTGGAATAACCTGAAATTTTTATAACAGGTAAAAGCAAGCAATAATCTAATTGCTTATAACCTTACTACTGGTGCATAGGTCTTATCATAGTCTATCATTTCTTCTTGCGTATATCCTTTGGCCATGAGTCTTGCTTTATTTCTGACTACCTTTCATTTTTCATCCATCTTGTTCCTGAAAACCCATTTAGCTCCAATAATGGATTTACTTTTTGGTTTAGGAGTTAGTTCCCAGACATCGTTAATGTTGAACTGTCTGAGTTCTTCTTACATAGCTTCAATCCAACTTTCGTCAGCTAAAGCTTGTTCTAGGTTTTTGGGTTCTATTTCAGAAATAAGTGCCAAGGTGCTAGAATCTTCTTACTTTTTGGATCTAGTGCGAATTCCTTCGTCAATGTCACCATTGATGAGTTCTTTGGGATGACTAGACTTATGCTTCCAGTTACTGGTCGCTCTGATAGTTTGATGATCTTCTACTTTAGTTGATTCTTCAACTTCCGTTCGTTGTTGTTCTTCAGAAGTCTGACCCACTTCAGGGGAGGTAGACTTTGTAAAGTCTGGAGCAGTTTCGGAATCTTCAAGTTGAGTCTGAATCAATTGATTCTGCAAAGAGTCTTGGAATTTGACATTCATAGATTCTTCCACAGACTGAGTCTTCTTGTTGAATACTCTATAGGCTTTGCTTGAAGTTGAGTAGGCAAAGAAAATTCCTTCGTCTAATTTCTCTTCAAACTTACCAGTTCGATCATTTGCATTTTTCAAGACAAAACATTTGCAACAAAACACGTGAAAATAAGAAACAATTGGCTTCTTTCCTTTGAATAACTCATAGGAAGTTTTCTCCATAATAAGCCTTAAGAATACTCTATTAATAATATAATAGGCTATAGAAACTGCTTCAGCCCAAAAACAAGAAGAAATATTACTTTCAATTAAAAGAGTTCTTACCATTTCTTAGAAAAATCTATTTTTTTCCACAACTCTACTCTGTTCTAGAGTGCATGGAGATGAGAAAATATGCCGAAAACCAGATTCATCATAAAATTTGTCAAAGTCTTGATTTTCTAACTCACCTTCATGGTCTGTTTGTATGCTTGAAATAGCATATCCTTTCTCATTTTGAACTTTCTTAGCAAACTTTGAAAAGTGAGAAAATGTTTCAGACTTACTTTCCATAAAGTAAACCAAAGTAAATCGAGAATAATCATCCACAATTACTAGGCAATATCTCTTTCCACCAATGCTTTGAGTTCTGGTTGGTCCAAAGAGATCCATATGCGAAAGCTTGTAAAACACGATTAGTAGAAACTTGAATTATTAGTTTGAAAGAACTTCTAACCTATTTTCCCAATACACATGGTGTGCATAAGTCAGATTTTTGATACTTCAGGTTGGGTAGTCCACAAACAAGCTTCTTGGATGAGATCTTGGCAATTTGCTTCATATTGACATGCCCAAGCTTTCGATGCCATAGATTCGCTTTATCTTGAATTGATATTAGATATTGAGATCTTTATGATTTTATATCCAGAAGATAAATATTCCCATGTCTTCGTTCGGTAAAAGATTGAGAAAGATCTTTACTAGTTCCCAAACATATTCCTTCTTGGAAATTGATCTTGAATCCGATTAGTGTCGCACAATTGGTTAATGCTTTGAGTAAATTGTAATTTAGTCCTTCCACCAAGAAGACATTGTTGATTATGAGACTTCCAATCTTTACATTTCCACACCCAACAATTCTTCATTTGCTGTTTCCACCAAAAAAGACTTTTCCACCATTTATTTGTACAAGTTTTATAAAACAGCTTGAATCTCCAGTCATATGTCTCGAACAGCCACTATCCAAATACCATTTAACATTTTTCTTGATAGTGACCTGTAATTAAAAAAGAAACTCAAGCTTTCTTTGGTACCCACATTTTCTTGGGTCTAGAAGAGTTAGTGCAATATATAGTCTTTGCCAATTCTTTCTTAATGAGTCTCCAAACCATAGGACATTCTTTCTCAAAATGTTTTGAGCTATTGCATTTGAACATTTGAGAGCACTTCGGTCAACCGGTTTTACAAAGAATTTTTTAAAATAGTTTCTATAAAAAGTTTTTGTAGGTCTTTATTTGATTCTTTCATTTACTTTTGGAAAATCAATTAGAGGAATAGTTTCTTAAGTCATTCACAAGCCTGATTTATTGAAATAAGGTATTTGTACTGAAAGAATATTTTCCAACTTTTCAGATCCTATTGAAAACCTTTTTGAGATATTCGAAATGTCCTTTTTTAAAATGTATTTTCTTTTGAAAGAAAGTTTGTGTTTTCTTTTAAAATAAAAAAAAAAAAATTTGTCTAAATTTTCAAACTTTTCTTTCTAAGAATTTTCCTGTGGCTTAAGTGTAGAATTCTTTTTTTAGCTCGAAATCCTTTTAAGAGAGGTTTTTAGACTAAGACAAAGTTCATTAATGTATTTCGAGACTTTAGTAGGAATTTTTGAATTGCTTATCTTGATTGTGCTATTTGAGTCTGAGTCTAAATTTATCTCAGAGTCTGAGCCTGATTCTAATTTTTCCATTATACACATATTGGCATAATCTTCACCACTTTTTTCACATTCAGTATCACTCCATGTCTCTACTTTGAGTGCCTTTCTGTATTTCTCAACTCTTCTCTTCTTTTTCTTCAATAGAGGATAGTTGGGTCTGCTGTGTCCCTTTTTCTTACATTTAAAACAAATCACATCTTTGTTGGCTTCATCATCCTTAGTTGATTTGTTTTGAAATTTTTAAGTGCTTTGCTTCTTCCAATTGAATCTTCTTCCCTTTTTGTTCAATTTCCTGAACCTCCTTATCATAAGTGCTAGCTCTTCAGAGTCTCTAACATCAGAATCATCGTTAGATTTTATAAATCAATTGACTTCTTACCTTTAGGATCTTCTTTCTTGTTGATTTGCTCCACTTCATAGGACTGAAGTGTGCTAACCAGCTCGTCTATAGAAAGTGGCATGATCCTTTGAGTTTCCCTTATTGAAGTCTTCACATGATTCCGGTCTTTGGAGAGTCCATGCAATAATTTGTTAACCTTCATTGGTCCTGAAATTGACTGTCCTTGATACTCTAGACCGTTTACAATCTCTGTAAAACGACTAAATATGTCAATGATAGATTCTCCTGACTTAATCTTGAAGGCTTCATATTGTCCGAGTAGAATATTGATCTTTGTTTCTTTCACTCGATCAGTTCCTTCACAGGTAATGTGCAGCCTATCCCAGACTTCTTTGACTGTTTCACAAGAAGAAATTCTGTTATACTTAATAGGAGATAAAGCACAATATATGAGTAAATTGCTTTAGCATCAAGAGCTTATCTTTTGGCTATTTCTTCTTGTGTCAATTCGCTAGCATCTACAACTTCTTTTCCTCTTTCCGAAACTAATGCAACTTTAAAAATGATTCATTTTTCTACCACATCCCATTCCAAAGAATCTTTCGATCTTAGGAATGCCTTCATCTTGTTTTTCCATACGCTGTATTCCTTTCTATCAAAGTAAGGAGGTCTGGTGTTGCTCTGGCCTTCAACCAATCCTGGAGCAAACATACTAGCCATAGATCTTTAACTTAGAAGTAAAAACACTTCAATTAAATGAGCACATGGGCTCTTATACCAATTGATAGGGCTAGTAATAATACCTAGAGGGGGTGAATAAGTGTTAAAAGAAATTTTACAAATCTTAATAGATTAACTTATCTTTTGAGGATAATAGACTGAAGATGTAAAAGACTATAAATAGTTATATAAAGCTACGAATTAAAGTAAAGAATTCAGGGAAAGAAAATTGAGACACAATGTTTATAGTGGTTCGGCTTAGACCAAGCCTACGTCTACTCTCCCGCACTGACAGCCTACTAGCTGGATTTCACTAAGAATCAAAAGAGATTTTACAGTCTTACGTCCTTGATTCCACAGTGTAGAGACTCTACTACACTTCCTTAAGCTATCACAAGTGTTTAATCCCTCTTTCGAATACAATTTAAGCTCAATGATTGAAATAGCAAAGAACTAGGAGCTTCAGACTTTAGAATTTTTCTTTCACACACACACACTTGAATAACTTGAGCATCTTCTTTATATACTTCTTCATGCCTTTATAACCGTTGACACTTTCCAAAGAAGTTCTTCCAATCTACCCATTGGACAGAATTGATCAAGGAGATCTCAAGTTATTTAAGGAATGTGATGATAACCCACCAATCATGCTCGCCTATATAATCATGATCCAGGTTTCCATAAGTAGAACATTCCAAGTATACTTTGCCAATCAACAGATCTAATTATCCGAATTGATTTCAATAAGAATAATTGATCACAAGATGCTATCTTCAGTCGTAAGATTTTCTTCAACCATACGAACCAAATCCTTAAAGATAAACTTACATTTGAATAAATCTTCTCTTCATCGGTCTGAAAACTATTAGTGAGGGTAGACTTTAAATCTTGAGTCTGAAGGTCTTCAGACTGTGATGACAAAATCTGCAAGTCTTCGGACTATACTGATGGAAATGTTTAGTCAACTTCAAAATAATAAAGAAGTTTTCTCCAACACTAGGCATTTCTTCAAGTATTCCATGATCTTCAAGGCAATATTCATATGAGATTGTTTTGGCTTATGCATAAACTAATTGAGTGTCTACATTGTATAACATATATTTGGCTTGGTCATAGTCAAATATATAAGTTTTCCAACGAGCTTTTGATAACCTAATGGATCTCTAAGTATGTATCATCTTCTTGAGATACCCCTGCATTATAATCCACTATAGTTAACTTAACATTTTGCTCAATTGGAACAACAACTAGCTTGCATCCTGTCAATCCCGCTTTCAATATGATATCCAATGCAAATTTTCTTTAGTTGAGAGAAATCCCTTGATCTAATTGTGCAATTTCAATTCTCAAAAAATATTTGGGTGACCCTAGGTCCTTTATGTGAAATGTAAAGTGCAAGTATTCCTTGAGGCTCTTGATGGCAACCTCATCATTACCCATAATGAGTATATCATCTATATATATATATCATCATCATCATCATCATCAAGTAGATGGATGATGTGACTGATATAGCTAGTGCTAGTACCTAGAGGGGGGTGAATAGGTATATAAACGATTTTTCTTGATAGTCGTACAATACTTAGATAGTTGAAGGATTTGCAATAAATAACAATTGACGTAAGACTGAGTTAATGAAAGAGAGAATTGAACACGCGATTTATAGTGGTTCGGCTTGATTTAAGCCTACGTCCACTCTTCTGCACTGACAGCCAATCGGCTGGATTCCACTATGAACAAAGAGATGTTACAATGTTGATCTTCCTTGATTTCTAGGTGTAGATGATCTACCACACTCACTCAAGGTATCACCAAGTAGAGACACTCTCTGTGTATACAATTTCGCTCAAACTGTATCGACTAATAATCAAGGTGCTTCAGACTCTGGAATTTCTCTATCGATCACACTCTTAAAACAACTAGAACGTCTTCCTTTTATACTCCTTTATGCCATCATACCCGTTGGCACTTACCAAAGGAATTCCTCCAATCTACCCGTTGGACGGAATCAATCAAGAAGATCATTCGAGCTATTAAAGGAATCTGACGATAGCCCATCAATCATGTTCGCCCATACAATCAGGATCTTGGTTTCCATGAATAGAACCTTCCAAGAATATTTCGTCGACCATCGGATCTTCAATCGATCTAGATACGAATAAAAGAATCTGTTATATTTATCCAACCAAAAGATCTTCTCCAGAGGATAAGATTAAATCCTTAACCATTTACTTCGGTTCAGGATTTCCTTCGTCACTGGATCAGAAAGACTGTCAATGAGAATAATCTTGAGTCTTAGGTTTTGAGTCTTGAGTCTTGAGTCTTGAGTGCTGAGTCTGGTGATCAGAGAGTCTTCAGACCTTAAACAGACAATCTGCAAATATCTAGACTAGGCGATAGAAACGTTTTGTCGCTTCAAAATATTCGGAAAGATTTCTCCAACAATCTCCCCCTTTTTGATGATGACAAAACTTTCCTGTAGATTTGAACAACTTTGACCTGCAAAAACATTTCTCAAGCAATATGGCTATCTCATAAAGATTAATAAAACAACCAGACTCTGCATCCATAGAAAATTGGTTAGTCTTTCATGAGTAATACCACATAACAACACTTGATATAAATGCAAACAGTCGAGCATCAAAATCCACAGCCAATTAAGTCAAATTCAGTTCACACCCAAGTTCACTTAAGTCATACTCAAAAACTCACAAACATACTTAAAAAACTCACAAACATAACCACAAAAAAAATTTAAAGTCAAAGTTTAAAAGATGGTTGGTTCAAATTGCTTCTCCCCCTTTTTGTCATCAGTAAAAAAGGTGAGAAATGAGTCAGGTCTGCTTGGGAATGCGCACGATCTGGAAATCTCCCATGGACTGTACTATGCCTTCTAGCTTCTTCAAGTCTTCCCTTAGTTGAGCTACCTCCTCTCCTTTGGCATTGGCTTGAAGCTGTAGAGCGAGGTCTTTCATTCTGTCCTCTAGGGTAACCGAAGATGCTTGTCCAGCATTCTTTATGGTTTGAATCTCATAGTCCAGAGCATAGATTTGGCCCCGCATTTCCAGAAGAACATCAAGAATACGACGAAAATCTGCTGAATTGTCCGTCTGTGTACTAGCATTTGCTTTCTCAGATGGAGTGAATGTAGACGATGGCGCTTCTGTATAACCTTGCAGATTTGTTGTTGACGTATCGTGTCCTTCTTCAGGCAATTAAGAAGCCTAAAACTCTTCCGGAGCTGCTGGCGATTGTCTTAGACCTTCACTGATGGCAGCATGAGGTGAGGACCTTTCTTGCTCGCTAACTCCCCCTGTCTCTAGGACATCAAAATGGGAAGAGTGATGATCATGCTCTTCTGTTTCCTTTTCTCCAGATTCAGCTGTAGACTTTTCTTGCTCTTCTTCTCCTTCTTCAGCTTCTTTCTCCTTCTCTCTCTGCTCTTCTTCTTCATTTTCAGCTTCTTTCTCCTTCTCTCTCTGCTTTTCTTCTTCTTTTTCATCAGCTTCTTTCTCCTTCTCTCGCTACTCTTCTTCTTCTCTCTGTTTCTTCTGAAGTTCCATTGGTTGAGGTACAAAACGTCTAGTCCTTACCAGTGCAGTGATAGTAAGATCTTCCTCTTCTTCTTCATCCTCCAAGATGAGAGATCTTTTCTTTCTGGATGGGGCTCCAATGGGCTCCTTCCCTTTTCTCTTTGATGCAGAAGATACTGGAGTCTTTACTTTGAACTTCTCCATTGCCTTGCTAAGCTCTTTTAGACGTATCTTCGTCAACATCTCTGACCTACCACCATCTTATCGCACGGTCGAACACAGAGAGTATGTGGCGGTTCAATATTCATGTGTCTGAAGATCTTGGTCACCAGACTTGGGTAAGGCAATTGTCCCTTGTCCTTTGACATTGCTCTGTACATATGGAAGATGATAGTGTGAGGGAGAGAGAACTTCTTGCCTGAGTTAATTGCGTACACCAATTTGGCCTCCGAATTAGAAACATCAGTCTTTGATGTAGACTTGGGCCTGATGCAATTGATCACAATTTTGTGCAGCACAATATTGATGGCACTCATTTTCGAGTAGGTAATTCTCCCCTCTGTATCTCTATTTTTGACAAGTTCCAATGTAGCACGAGCAATCGAGACTTTGATTGGTTGATAACGTCCTCGTTCAACTCCAATTATGTCCGCTAACATGTCCACATCTACCACATAGTCCTGGTCTCGAACACTGAATGATATTCTATTCGCATCTAAAAAGCTGAGATTTGAATAGAAGTATGCAGACAAGTGTGCATAACCGTCTGTGGTATCGGTGCAAAACTGCTCAAGTTGAAGCAGATTGAACTTCTCCCTTAAGTTCACATTAACGGCATCCAAGAAATCGAAATCAACACTCCTAGGGTTTATCACCCCTCGTTTCAGCAGTCTGAAGAACAGATTCCCTGTTCCTTCGATTTAAACAACTCCATTCTCTTTCCCTTCACCTTTGCAGCAATACCTATTCTCGGTTGAAAATCACTGAACATTTTATCATCATCGTTCCCTTCAGTGGGATTCGATCCTCCTACACGAGGGTCACTTGGAATGTTCGCAAGTGCTTCCTCAGCCTTTCCTTTGGGAGCAATTCCCAAATCCTCCATTTTCCTTAAAAATAAATATTCTGTCCCATAATTCTTATCCTTAAGGAAACCATCTATAAAGCTCAGAGGAGAACCAGTGGCTTTCAATGCACAATAGGGCTTATAAATATAAGAGGGTTTTTGAACTCTCACAGGGTCTACATCCTCGATTATATCTTCCTCCTGTTGATGACCCACACTTTGTGGGGTAGATGGCGAGTGACGAGGTGGAAAGTGAAATGAGCTCTGTTGCTGTCCAGACAAATCTTCCTCCTCGGTGAGATCGAAGTGCGTAGGTCCCTCCTTCATTCTCTGTGGTCCCCTGTTCGCGATTCTTGAAGACTTTCTCGAAGAAGACATCCTTCCTTGTCGATGAAAGATTCATTTACTCGCTTTCCCAAGAAAAGATGACAACTTTCTCGAGTATGAACACGAAGTAGAAAATAGGATTGGGAGGAGAATGCCTTTTAGGGTTTTGAAGATCGAGTAAAAAAGAAAACTGTGTATATATAACTCAGTTTTGAAAAGGAAAGTTCAATCGGCATAAGGAAAGTGAACAGTCGTGTCTTTTAAAAATAATAACTGCCATTTTAAATAGAAGTTATCTTTTTGAAAAGGCATGTTTCCAGTTTTTTACGGAAATTAAAGATAATATAAATCAATTATAACTGAACGAATGATCGTACCTTTTCGAGATAAAAACAACTTACAGTCTATAGCCATGAATGTCTGAGTATGAGGATTTAGAATCTGAAGATTTAGAGTCTGAGGGTTGGAGATTCTCTAGACTTTAACTTCTTCAAGCTTCAAAATGTTGAGTCTTGAATGGATAAAATCGAATTGATTTTTCTCCAAAGGCTTTGTGAATATATCTGCTAGTTGAACAAATTGAATTGAGATTTCTCCATTTTGAATATGATCTCTAATGAAATGATGTCGACTCTTGAATGAAGAATTGGATTTTTGGTGAGATTGATTGCGCTGGTGTTGTCACATCTGATTTCCGTGCATGAGTCTTCAAACCCAAAGTCTTGTAGATGTTGTTTTATCCATAGAATTTGCGAACAGCAGCTTCCAAGAGCTACATACTCTGCTTCTGTTGTTGAGAGAGCTACAGTGCTTTGTTTCCTTAAAAACCAAGACACTGTCCTTCTTCTAAGCAACTGGCAAGTTCCTGAAATACTCTTTCTATCGACTCTGCAACCGGCCAGATCTGCGTCTGAATATCCCAGAAGATTAAAGTCTCCCTTCTTAGGATACCATAGACCGATGCTTGAAGATGAGGCCACGTATTTAATAATACGTTTTGCAGCATTGAGATGAGATTCTCTAGGATCTGATTGAAACCTAGCACAGATGCAAACACTCAACAAAATATCAGGTCTAGAAGCAATAAGATAAAGAAGTGAACCAATGATGCTCCTGAACAGCTTTTGATCAACTTTCTTCCATTCTTCATCTTTGTCTATCTTCAACGAACTTGATATTGGTATTTAAGTCTTTTTGCAGTTTTCCAATCCAAACCTTTTGACAAGATCATTAGCATATTTTTCTTGGTAAATGAAAGTTCCTTCCTTCAATTGCTTTACTTGAAGACCAAGAAAGAATGTTAATTCTCCCATCATACTCATTTCAAACTCATCCTGCATAGACTTTGAAAATTTCTTGCACAGACTTTCATTAGGGGATCCAAAAATAATATCATCCACATATATTTGAACAAGTAAAAAGCTTTTGTTTTCCTTTTTGATAAATAAAGTAATATCTACTTTACCTTTGACAAAACCATTCTGTAATAAGAACTTACTTAGTCTGTCGTACCAAGCTCGAGGTGCTTGCTTTAGACCATACAATGCCTTTTCATTCCCGAAGCGAGTTTGACTTCTTTGGGTCTTCAAACCCACGGAGGTTGTTCCACGTAAACTTCCTCATGGATAAATCCATTTAGGAAGGCGCTTTTGACGTCCATTTGGAATAACCTGAAATTTTTATAACAAGCAAACGCAAGTAATAGACGAATAGCTTCTAACCTTGCACGGGAGCATAAGTCTCATCATAGTCTATTCCTTCTTCTTGCGTATACCCTTTGGCTACGAGTCTTGCTTTGTTTCGTACGACTTTTCCTTTTTCATTCATCTTGTTTTTGAACACCCATTTGGTTCCAATAACAGTTTTACCTTTTGGTTTAGATGTCAATTCCCAGACATCATTAATGTTGAACTGTCTGAGCTCTTCTTGCATAGCTTCAATCCAGCTTTCATCAGATAAAGCTTCTTCTATGCTTTTTGGTTCAATTTCAGAAATGAGAGCCATAGCACTAGACTCTTCACGCCTTTTGGATCTGGTGCGAATTCCTTCATTAATTTCGCCGATAATGAGATCTTTAGGATATTTGGATTTATGCTTCCGATTCTTGGTTGATTTGTGCGGTTGATGATCTCTTTCTTTATTTGAGTCTTCACGAATAGCTTGATGCTGATCCTCAAGAGTCTGAGAAGCTTCTTGAGTTGTAAGCTTTTGAGGGTCTGGAGCAGGTTCAGACTCTTCATGCTGAGTCTGACTAGATTCATCTTGCGTAGAGTCTTGAAATTTGACATTCATTGACTCTTCCACAGACTGGCTCTTCTTATTATAGACTCTGTAGGCTTTGCTTGATGTAAAATATCCAAGGAAGATGCCTTCATCTAATCTTTCTTCAAACTTACCAACATGATCTTTTGCATTTTTCAATATAAAGCATTTGCAACCGAACACATGAAAGTATGAAACAATAGGCTTCTTTCCTTTGAATAACTCATAGGGGTTTTCTCTAGTATAGGTCTTAAGAAGACTCTATTGATGATATAGCATGCTATTGAAACAGCTTCAGCCCAAAATCGTGAAGAAATTTTACTTTCAATTAATAGAGTTCTAGCCATCTCTTGAAGAGATCTATTCTTCCTTTCCACAACTCCATTTTGCTGAGGAGTATATGGAGAGGAGAACACATGTTTAAATCCAGATTCATCACACAATTTTGTAAAATCTTGATTTTCAAATTCACCTCCATGATCTGTTCTTATACTTGAGATAACACATCCTTTTTCATTTTGAATCTTTTTAGCAAATTTTTCAAAATACGAGAATGTTTCTGACTTACTTGCAAGAAAATATACCCAAGTAAAACGGGAGTAATCGTCCACAATTACTAGGCAATATTTCTTACCTCAATACTGGGTTACGGTTGGTCCGAAGAGATCCATATGCAGCAACTGTAGTACATGATTAGTAGAGACATGATTTATTGGCTTAAATGAATTTCTTACCTGTTTTCCCAGAATACATGGTGTGCATAGATCGGACTTTTGATATGGTAATTTGGGTAGACCTCGAACAAGCTGTTTTGATGAGATTTTGGCCAATTGCTTCATGTTGACATGACCAAGCTTTCTGTGCCATAAGCTTGCTTCGTCTTGAACTGAGATTAGGCAATGCGATTCATTTGGTTTTACGTCTAGGAGGTAGATATTTCCATGTCTTCGACCCTTGAAAGACTAAGTAGAGTCTTTACTGATTCCATAACATGTTCCTTCTTGGAAGAAGATCTTGAATCCAGTATCACATAATTGACTAATGCTGAGAAGATTGTAATTGAGTCCTTCTACCAGAGAAACATTGCTTATTGTGAGATTTCCAATTTTGACAGTTCCAAATCCCACAATACTTCCTTTGCTGTTTCCTCCAAATGAAACTTTTCCTCCATTCACTTGAATAAGCTTTATGAAGCAATTTGAGTCTCCTGTCATGTGTCTTGAACATCCGCTGTCAAGATACCACTTTACCTTTTTCTTGATAGAGACCTGCATTCAAAAAAGAGTCTCAAACTTTCTTTGGTACCCAAATTTTCTTGGGTCCTTTGGTGTTAGTAGGATAAACATTATTAGGCCATACTTTCTTAACAGGCTTCCAAATCATAGGACACTCTCTTTCAAAGTGATCCTTACTGTTACACTTTGAACACCTTAGAGCATTTCGACCTACAGACTTTACAAAAAACTTTCTTGAAATGATTTTTGTAAGCCTCTTTCAATGGTCTTTTCTTAATTCTTTCTTTTACTTTGGGAAAATCAATCAATGGAATTGTTTCTGCTGTCATACCTAGACCAGACTTATTGAAGTAAGGTCTTTGAATTGAAAGAACTTTTCAAGTTTTTCGGATCCTATAGAAAATTTCCTTGAAATATTTGATAAGTCAGTTTTTAGAAAAGCATTTTCTTTTAAGAGATTATCTTCTTTTTCTTTAAGAGTAGAAACATTCAAGTCTAAACTTTTAACTCTTTCTTCTAAAATGTTTTCCTTTTTGTTTTAAAGCTAAGTTTTCCTTTTTAAGTTCGGAAATTCTTTTGAGAGAAGTCTTAAGACTAAAACACGGTTCATCAATGTATTTAGAGACTTTGACAGGAACTTTAAAATCACTTACCTCAAATTCACTGTCTGAGTCTGATCCAGAATTTGAGTCTGAGTCTGATTGTGCCATCAGACATAGATTGGCATATTCATCATCACTTTCTTCACACTCGGTATCACTCCAAGTTTCGGCTTTGAGTCTTTTCGAAACTTTTCAGCTTTTCCTTTTTCTTCTTCGAAGAGGACAGTTGGGTCTTATGTGTCCCTTTTTCTTACATTCGAAGCAAACTACATCTTTGTTTGGTTCTTCATCATCAACAAACTTGGTCTGCTGTCTTTGAAAACTTTGTTTCTTTGGGTTGAACCTTCTTCCTTTTCTATTCAGTTTTCTTAATCTTCTTATCATAAGAGCAAGCTCCTCGTCGTCCAGATCATCTTCAGAATCTGCATCATCAGAATCATCATTTGATTTTAATGCAATGGATTTCTTACCTCTTGGATCTTCATCTTCATTTATTCGTTCCACTTCATAAGACTGAAGAGTTCCAATCAGCTCATCGATAGATAGTGGCATAATTCTTTGCGTCTCTCTTATTGAAGTCTTTATATGATTCCAATCCTTGGAGAGTCCACGCAGTAGCTTGTTTACCTTTATAGGATCAGAAATTTTTTGTCCTTGGTTCTCAAGACCATTGACAATATCTGTAAAACGACTAAACATGTCAGTTATAGATTCTCCTGGTTTCATTTTAAAGGATTCATATTGACCAAGGAGAATATTAATTCTGGTCTCCTTCACTCGATTTGTTCCTTCATAGGTGATATGTAATCTGTCCCATACTTCTTTTGCTGTAACACAAGAAGATATTCTGTTATATTCAATTGGTGATAAAGCACAATATAAAGAGTGAATTGCTTTTGCATCGAGTGCTTGTCTCTTGTTTATTTCTTCATGAGTCATTCCACTGGTCTCAATTGTTTCTTTCCCTCTTTCAGAGACTGATGCAGCAGTAGGAGTGATTCCTCTTTCCACAACGTCCCATTCCAGAGGATCCTTTGATCGTAGGAAAGCTTTCATCTTGTTCTTCCAGATGTTGTAATCCTTTCCATCAAAGTAGGGTGGTCTGGTATTGCTTTGCCCTTCCACCAGCCCTGGTGCCAACATACTAGCCATGGATCTTTTACTCTGAAGTAAAACACTTCAAATAAAGTAAGAACACGAGCTCTGATACCAATTGATATAGCTAGTGCTAGTACCTAGAGGGGGGTGAATAGGTATATAAACGATTTTTCTTGATAATTGCACAATACTTAGACAGTTGAAGGATTTGCAACAAATAATAATTGACGTAAGACTTAAGTAAATGAAAGAGAGAATTGAACACGCGGTTTATAGTGGTTCGGCTTGATTCAAGCCTACGTCCACTCTTCTGCACTGACAGCCAATCGGCTGGATTCCACTATGAACAAAGAGATGTTACAGCGTTGATCTTCCTTGATTTCTAGGTGTAGATGATCTACCACACTCACTCAAGGTATCACCAAGTATAGACACTCTCTGTGTATACAATTTCGCTCAAACTGTATCGACTAATAATCAAGGTGCTTCAGACTCTGGAATTTCTCTATCGATCACACTCTTAAAACAACTAGAACGTCTTCCTTTTATACTCCTTTATGCCATCATACCCGTTGGCACTTACCAAAGGAATTCCTCCAATCTACCCGTTGGACGGAATCAATCAAGAAGATCATTCGAGCTATTAAAGGAATCTGACGATAGCCCATCAATCCTGTTCGCCCATACAATCAGGATCTTGGTTTCCATGAATAGAACCTTCCAAGAATACTTCGTCGATCATTGGATCTTCAATCGATCTAGATACGAATAAAAGAATCCGTTATATTTATCCAGCCAAAAGATCTTCTCCAGAGGATAGGATTGAATCCTTAACCATATACTTCGGTTCTGGATTTCCTTCGTCACTGGATTAGAAAGACTGTCAATGAGAATAGTCTTGAGTCTTAAGTGTTAAGTCTTGAGTGCTGAGTCTGGTGATCAGAAAGTCTTTAGACTTTAAACAGACGGTCTGCAAATATCCAGACTAGACTGATAGAAACATTTTGTCAGCTTCAAAATATTCTGGAAAGATTTCTCCAACAGTGACATCCTGATTTTCAAATCTGATTTCAATAGGATGCAATGGGCTTTTCATCAACGCGCCTATAGTGTTATTTTCTGAGTTGATCACTTATGAGATAACTAGACTATCTAGGAAAGTCATTAAAGGATTTTATTGCAACAGGCTTGAGAATTCGACTAGAATCCATTGCTCGACTATGCTAATCTGTAAGGGTCATACGGCACAATTAAAAATCGATTAGAGACTGGAGATAGGTCGATTTAAGAGAGGTGTGCGATTAAGTGAGGATGATTCCACCTGATTGCAAAATTCACGTTGATCGGCACTAGACCGATTTTTTATCATTTTGGGTACCTTGTGCTCGTTATTGAAATCTCGAGAATTTCACGACAATCAAAAGTCGTCATTGTGTCGAAAATGTACATTGTGGCTCAAAGAAAATTGACCATGAGTCAATTGCACCAAAAATTTATAAAAGCTACTCGGTATGCTAGGTTACACTAAAATCATGCCATATTGAAATTAACCGCAAAATTGAATCCAATTTCAGAAATTGAAAATTCTGTCGTGTCAAGATTTATTTGAAGAATATCTACTTATCCTTTGAAGAATTTTCGGCGATTCCGAGATTTTTACGGAAAATCGATTTGGACGTTTCAGAAAAGAACATAAATTCGGATTTGTTAGAGAAAACTTCTTTATTGTCTTGAAGTTGACAAAACGTTTCCATCAGTCTAGTTTGAAGACTTCCAGACTCAAGTGTTAAAGTTTGAAGAATTCCAGGCTCTATCGTCAAAGTCTGAAGACTACAAGACTCAAGACTCAAAGTTTACTCTCACTGATAGTTTCCAGACCAACGAAGAGAAAACTTATCCAGATGCAAGTTTATCTTTGAGGATTCGGTTCGTACGGTTTGTAAAAGATCTTACGGCTGGAAATAGAACCTCATGATCAATTATTGGAATCAATTTGGATAATTAGATCTGTTGAAAGGCAAAGTATACTTGGAAGGTTCTACTTATGGAAACCTAGATCCTGATTGTGTGGGCGAGCAGGATTGGTGAGCTATCATCACATTCCTTAAATGACTTGAGATCTCCTTGATTGATTTCGTCCAACGGATAGATTGGAAGAATTCCTTTGGAAAGTGCCAACGGTTGAAAAGGCATGGAGGCGTATATAAGGAGGATGCTTAAGTTATTCAAGTGTGTGCATGAAAGAAGAATTCCAAAGTCTGAAGCTTTCTAGTTCTTGCTATTTCAATCGTAGAGCTTTATTTGTACTCAAAAGAGAGAGAGGGCAAACACTTGTGAGACTTTTAAAAAGTGTAGTAAAGTCTTTACATTGTAAAGTCAAGGACATAAGACTGTAACATCTCTTTTGATCCTTAGTGAAATCCAGCCAATGGACTATCAGGGGGGAGAGTGGACGTAGGCTTGATTTAAGCCAAACCACTATAAACATTATATCTCTATTCTCTTTCCCTTAAACTCCTTATTTCAATTTACAACTTAATATAACTGTTTACTACTGTTTATATCGCTAGTGAATTATTTTGAAGTTTTGTAAAAATTTCCTTATCACCTATTCACCCCCCTCTAGGTGATCTTACTAGTCCTTTTAATTGGTATAAGAGCTTATGTGCTCATTTTATTGAAGTGTTTTTACTTCTGAGTTAAAGATCTGTGGCTAGTATTTTGGCTCTAGGTTTGGTTAAAGGCCAAAGCAACACCAGACCTGTAACACCCCGAACCCTTCGCAGGTCGTTAGCAGTGCCGATGTTACATCTTTTACCATCTCTATCTCTTATCCTAAATTAAGCCTTGCCAGATTACAGGCATTTTTTTTTAAAAAACGGTCCCATGCGCGACTCATAGCGGAAGCAA
Source organism: Eucalyptus decipiens (assembly GCA_014182575.1). Lineage (NCBI taxonomy): Eukaryota > Viridiplantae > Streptophyta > Magnoliopsida > Myrtales > Myrtaceae > Eucalyptus > Eucalyptus decipiens. The sequence goes on along the minus strand of CM024610.1, from coordinate 11,302,585 downwards.
ATAAATATCACCATCTATCTCCCCTTTATCCCATGATACAAATACACACCAACTAAACACCACGATTTTATAAACAGTGTTGACGCTTTGCTTACATACATATAGCGAGATGGGGTTTTTCCACGGGTCGGTACAAAAGAAACAGAAAAGGTAAGGACTCTGCCATGTCCTTCCTAAAATCTCAAAAAGGAACTCCGACCTCTACCATCATATGAGCACACAAAAACCCTCCCATCACGAGCGTCAACTATCTATACCAAAAAGCGGTCTAGCTCCTACTCCTCGCGCGCGATCTCACACCCATCCCGGTGCGTCAGGTGGTGGCGGCGGCAGCATCCCCCGCATCACTCCATCCCGTCGTATGTGCACGGACAAAAACTCTTGTATGACCGGGCCCCCACCAGGCCGATGTCATACATGACTAAGCATCGTACTCGGATAAAAGTCAATCCGGTACCGAAGGACAGTCTATCTCGTCATCTCCACCTCGACGTCGGACGGAATACCGTAAAACACGCCACGCGAAACAAGGAGCGGCGCATAGTGCTAATCTGAAATGTTATCCCCAAAAGGGGTGAGTACAACCACTCGCGAGATAGGGAAATCCAATAACAACTCAAGTCAGACTATGCATACCAAAGATAATACAGGCATTTCTTACCTTTTCGATGTCAAGCATATTCATGCATATCACATCATATCATCATTAGCCATGCATCATCATGCATATCACATCATCATTAACCATGCATCACCATGCATACCACATCATATCATCATTGGCCATGCATCACCATGCATATCACATCATCATTAACCATGCATCACCATGCATATCACATCATATCATCATTGGCCATGCATCACCATGCATATCACATCATCATTAACCATGCATCACCATGCATACCACATCATATCATCATTGGCCATGCATCACCATGCATATCACATCATCATTAACCATGCATCACCATGCATATCACATCATCATTAATCATGCATCACCATGCATATCACATCATATCATCATTGGCCATGCATCACCATGCATATCACATCATCATTAACCATGCATCACCATGCATATCACATCATCATTAATCATGCATCACCATGCATATCACATCATATCATCATTGGCCATGCATCACCATGCATATCACATCATCATTAACCATGCATCACCATGCATATCACATCATCATTTTTCACTTTTGTTCATCAATTGATCTCACATTATCTTTTCTCAATTCATCAATTCCACCATCATCATCCTCCCTTCGGGCAGAAACCTCCGACAGGGATCCCAGTATCCCAGCCATCTCATGGCCACCTGGGCTTCCGGCCCCCACATTCCGGGCATCTCGCACCTCAACTAGCATCACGAGGAACCTCCCTTCGAGCGAAACCTCCGGCGGGGACTTCCGGTCTTTACCCTTCTAACCGGGGATCTCGCACCCTAATCCCGGCATCGCGAGTCACTCCCTTCGGGCAGAAACCTCCGTGTGGACTTCCAGCCCCCACATTCCGGGCATCCCGAAACTCCTGTGGAATCTCTCGGAATTATGCCACTCGGCCACCAGATATCAACCTCCGCCACATCCTCTTACTCACATACCACTTCCACATTTTATCATTCTTTTCATCTCATTATTTCATGGCATATGATTCACACACATGCGTCACAATTCATGATCATTCATGCATCAATGTCATATAACAGTGCATCATAGTACACGATCATGCATACATCAATGTCATATAACAATGCATCATAATTCACGATCATACATGCATCAATGTCATATAACAATGCATCATAATTCAATAAAGCTCATGGCCGATAAAATAATCCACTTTTATTTTATTATTATTTTATTTTATTTTTTTATATTATTATTTTATTATATTATTATTTTAATATTATATTTATTTATTTCCATAAATAAATATTATCTTTAATATTTATGATTTTCCAAAAATCATGAAAATCAAACAATCATTAAACAACTAATTAGAATCACAATTTCACACAATTTCATGGCCAAATTTGCATTCCACATAGTTTCCCAAATTTCCACCAAATACACTTAATATTCGGATATTGGCCAGATCGCACAGTTTTCGGATTAATTCATTTAAAATATTCATACGACCTCCGAAAATTCCCAAATTTTACAGGGTGATAGCCAACACACTTTCGTACCTTTTTCATGAAGAACACTAAGCCAAATTCTTTAAAGATTAATTTATACAACTCCATGAAGCTTCTGGAACCTCCACCGTTTCGTCCAGAACACACATCACCGAAAAACTTAGATTTGACCCATTAAATCTCTTTCGTTTCTTCTGAAATTCGAGTATGTTATGCATCAATGTCTCCTTTACAAGTTTCATGAAGAGATCTAGGTTAAATAACCAAAGTATGATCCTCTTTTAAGTCCTTGAAGTCTCGGGTATCTCGGTTCACTTCAACAGAACCATCCGCCTCAAAGATCTAGACGATTTACTAGGCTACACTCATTTTTTTCTCCTCAAATTTGAGTATGTTGTATTTTAGGATGTTACCTACAACTTCCATGAAGACAACAAAGTGAGATTTCCAACATAAATCAACATACAACCAAGAAATCATCAAGAGGTCAGTAGGAAATTCGCAGATCTAGAACCTCCGCATAACAAAGCATTTGACCCCTCATATCACCTTCTTTTTCCATGAAATTTGAGTATGTCATACCTCAAGATGTTAGCTTCAACTTTCATGAAGACACCGAAGCCAAAATCACACTCCAAACCCACATGCAAACTCGAATAAGATACTGTCTACCACCAACTGAACGAAAACAGTCACATAACATGAACACATTCCACCCTTACTTCGTTATTTCGCCCAAATCACCCCTCAAGCCGAACATGCAACCATCAAACAACATGCAAGAGAAGTAAAGGACCCCCCACTTGCCTTAAAGAAGAACACACAGCAACACACGGCGGCGTAGGACGGTCGGACAAGGCGGCGACGGCGGACACGGCGGCGGCAACTCTCGGCTCCACCTCCTCTCTCTCGGCCTCTCCTCCGCTCAAGCTCTCTCTCGCACACTCTCTCGGCCAAAATGAAGAAAACGGCCACTCTCTCTCTTCCCTCTCTCTTTTTATATCCCCATCTTCTCATGATTAGCAATCATGAGATTGCCTACAATCCCACCAATGCATGCCATTCCTTTATGCCACTTGTCACACTAATTTTTGAATTGATTTGGGCTTGTTGGGCTTTGGAGTTGGGCCATCCGGCCACTCCTTCTTGGGCTGGTCGACTCCCTTTCTTGGGCCCAATGGGCCGACTAGCTTGGCCCACCAAGCTTGAGGCTAATGGGCTCAAGGCCCATTCCGAAAATTAGCCCTTTTTCTCCTTTTTTTTTTTTTGAAATTCCTTCTATAATATTTTTAAATTCCAATTTCCATCTTGGCCAAAGTCTTGGAATATTTTTAATTATTTAAATTCAAATCATATGGCCAAGCATTTATAAATTAAATTTAAATTTCCACAATCACAAGCACAATTCATCAAATTAAAAGACAAATTAGCTAAAGCATAGGCCATAAAATTCTATCACCTAATTAAAGACATTTGACACACCTTAAGGCTTGGCTTTGAATTTCCGGGATGCCACAAGACCTCCTTACTTTGATGGAAAGTAATACAATGTTTGGAAAAAAACAAGATGAAAGCATTGTTAAGATCGAAAGATCCTCTGGAATGGGATGTGGTAAAAAATGAAATCATTCCTAAAGCTGCATCAATCTCATAAAGATGAAAAGAAGCTGTAGATGCTGGCAAAATGGCACAAGAAGAAATAACCAAGAGACAAGCTCTTGATGTTAAAGCAATCTACTCTTTCTACTATGCTTTATCTCCTACTAAATATAATAGAATTTCATCTTATGAAACAATCAAAGAAGTCTAAGATAGGTTGCATGTTACTTATGAAGGAATTGATCGAGTTAAAGAAATAAAAATCAATATCTTACTCGGACAGTATGAAGCCTTTAAGATGAAACCAGGAGAATCCATTACTGACATGTTTAGTCGCTTTAGGGGTAGCCAATCTTAGGACCAATGAAGGTCAATAAATTGTTGCGTAGACTATCCAAACATTGGAATCACGTGAAGACTTCAATAAGAGAAACCCAAAGTATCATGCCTCTTACAATTGATGAACTTCTAGGCACACTTCAGTCATACGGAGTAGAGCAACTCAATGAAGAAGAAGATCCCAAAGGTAAGAAATTAATTGCTTTAAAATTTAACGATGATTCTGATGATACAGATTCTGAAGATGACATGGATGATGAAGAGCTAGCACTCATGATAAGGAGATTCAGGAAACTGAATAGAAAGGGAAGAAGATTTAACTTGAAGAATCAAGGATCTCAAAAATTCTAGAACAAATCAAATGAGGATAACGAGATCAACAAAGGTGTTGTCTATTTTGAATGTAAGAAAAAATAACACATCAGACCCAACTGCCCTCCGTTGAAGAAAAAGAAAGCAAGAACTGAAAAGTTCAAGAAGGCTCTCAAAGTAGAAACATTGAGTGATATAGAATGTGAGGAAAGTGATGAAGAGTATGCCAACATATGTCTAATGGCAAACTCAGAATCAAACTCAGATTTTGGAACAGATTCAGATTCAGACTCAGACAGTGAAATTGAGGTTAGTAATGTAAATATTCCTGTTAAAGTCTCAAAGTACATAGATGAACTTTGTCTTAGTCTTAAAACCTCTCTTAAAATGATCTCTGAAGTAAAAAGAGAAAATTACAAACTAAAGCAACAAGAAATCTCTTGGAAAGAAAAGTTTGAAAATCTAGACAAAAGTTTTGTTGTTTTAAAAGAAAATGTAGATTCTATTTCAAAGGAAAACATATTCTTAAAAGAGGATATTTCAAATATTACAAAAAGGTTTTCAATAGGATTTGAGAAGTTAAAAAAGATTCATTCAATTCAAAAACCATATTTCAACAAATCTGGTTTGGGTATGACACCAAAAACTATTTCTTTAATTGATTTTCCAAAAGTAAAGAAAAGAATCAAACAAAAACCTACAAAAATATTTTACAGAAATCATTTTCAAAGAGTTTTTGTAAAACCTGTTAACTGAAGTGCTCTCAAATGTTTAAAGTGTAATAGTTCAGAACATTTTGAGAAAGAATGTCCTATCATTTGGAGACTTGTTAAGAAGGAATGGGCAAAAACTATATATTGCACTAACTCCCTGGACCCAAGAAAATGTGGGTACCAAAGAAAGCTTGAGTTCTTTTTATAATTATAGATCACTATCATGAAAAAGATAAAGTGGTATTTGGATAGTGGCTACTCGAAACACATGACAGGAGATCTAAGTTATTTTATAAAACTTGTGCAAATAAAACAATGAAAAGTTTCTTTTGGTGGAAATAGCAAAGGAAGAATCGTTGGATGTGAAACTATAAAAATTGGAAGTCTCACAATCAACAATGTTTCCTTGGTGGAAGGTCTAAATTACAATTTACTCAGCATCAGTCAATTGTGTGACACTAGATTCAAAATTAACTTCAAAGACTGCATTTGTTTGGGAACTAGTAAGGATTTATCTCAATCTTTCACTGGACGAAGACATGGAAATATCTATCTTCTAGATATAAAACCAGAAAGCTCTCAGTGTCTAATATCCATTCAAGATGAACCAAACCTCTGGCATAGAAAACTTGGTCATGTCAACATGAATCAAATTGCCAATACGTCATCCAAGAAGCTTGTTCATGGACTACCAAATTTGATGTATAAAAAATGTGAATTATACACATCATGTGTTTTGGGAAAACATATTAGAAGCTCTTTCAAACCTATAAATAAAGTTTCTACTAATTGAGTTTTGCAGCTTCTGCATTTGGATCTCTTCAAACCAACCAGAACTCAAAGTATTGGTGGAAAGAGATACTGCCTAGTAATCGTGGATGATTATTCTCGTTTTACTTGAGTATACTTCTTGGCAAGGAAGTTTGAAATCTTTTCTTATTTTTTTCAAAATTTGCAAAAGAAAGTTCAAAATGAAAAATGATATGCTATTTCGAGTATTAGGATAGACCATAGAGGTGAGTTTGAAAACCAAGATTTTGCAAAATTCTATGATGACTCTGGTTTTCAGCATGTTTTCTCTTCTCCACATATTCCAGAACAAAATGGAGTTGTAGAAAGAAAAAATAGATCTTTACAAGAAATGGCTAGAACACTATTAATTGAAAGTAATATTGCTTCTTGTTTTTGGCTGAATCAGTTTCTACAGCTTGTTACATTATTAACAGAGTATTCTTAAGGCATATTCTGGAGAAAATTCCTTATGAGTTATTCAAAGAAAGAGGCCAATTGTTTCTTATTTCCATGTGTTTGGTTGCAAGTGTTCTATTTTAAAGAATGCAAATGATCGAACTAATAAGTTTGAAGAAAGATCGGACGAAGGAATTTTTCTTGGCTACTCAACCTCAAGCAAAGCCTACAGAGTATTCAACAAGAAGAGTCAGTCTGTCGAAGAATCTATGAACATTAAGTTTCAAGAGTCAATGCAGAATCAAATGATTCAGGCTCAACTTGAAGAATCTGAACCTACACCAAAACCTACAAAGTTTACTTCTCCCAAAATGGCTCAGACTCCTAAGTTCAACAACAAGATGAACTAGAAGATTCAACTAAAACAGAGGATTAGTAGACTCACAAACCAACCAGCAATTGGAAACATAAGTCAAGTCATCCCAAGGAACTCATCATTAGCAACATCGATGAAGAAATTCGTACCAGATCCAAAAGGCGTGAAGAGTCTAGTGCTTGAGCACTTGTTTCGGAAATTGAACCCAAAACCATAGAATGAGCCTTGGCTAAAGAAAGTTGGATTGAAGCTATGCAAGAAGAGCTCAGACAATTCAGCCTTAATGTTGTTTGGGAATTTATTCCTAAACCTAAAGGTAAGTCTATTATTAGAACAAATGGGTTTTCAGGAACATGATGGACGAGAAAGGAAAAATGGTTAGGAACAAAGCAAGACTTGTAGCCAAAGGATATACGCAAAAAGAAGTGAGAGACTATGACGAGACATATGCACTAGTAGCGAGGTTAGAAGCAATTAGATTATTACTTGCTTTTGCTTGCTATAAAAATTTCAGGTTATTCCAAATGGATGTAAAAATTGCATTCCTAAATGGATTTATTCAAGAAGAAGTCTATGTGGAACAACCACCTGGTTTTGAAGATCCAAGAAAGCCAAACTCAGTCTTCAAACTAAAAAGTGCTCTTTATGGACTAAAACAGGCACCTCAGGCTTGGTATGACAAGTTAAGTAAATTTCTAATTTAAAATGGTTTTGATCAAGATAAAGTAGATACCACCTTGTTCATTAAGAGAGAAGGTAAAGATTTTATACTCATTCAAATTTATGTTGATGATATTATTTTTGGATCACCTAATGAAAATCTGTGCAATAAGTTTTCTAAGTCTATGCAGGATGAATTCGAGATGAGCATGATGGGTGAATTAACCTTATTTCTCGGATTACAAGTCAAACAATTGAAGAAAGGAATTTTCATTCACCAAAAGAAATATGCAAAAGATCTCATCAAAAAGTTCGGTTTGGAGAATTGCAAAAAGACTGAGATACCTATGTCATGTTCTTCAAAGCTAGACAAAAATAAAGAAGGAAAGAGTGTAGACTAGAAGTTATACAAGAGCATAATTGGTTCACTTCTTTATCTTACTGCATCTAGACTTGATATTTTCTTTAGTGTTTGCATTTGTGCTAGGTTCCAATCAAATCCCAAAGAATTTCACTTAACTACTACAAAGTGTATCATCAAATACATTGCAACAACTCTAAAGCTAGGACTATGGCATCCAAAAGAAAAAGACCTTACTCTCCTTGGATATTTAGACACAGACTTAGTAGGTTGCAAAGTGGATAGGAAGAGTACTTCTAGTACATGTCAACTGCTTGGTAACAAGCTGGTATCATGGTTTTCAAGAAAACAGAGTACCGTAGCTCTTTTAATAGCCGAAATAGAATATGTGACTCTTGGAAGTTGCTGCTCTCAAATCTTGTGAATACGGCAATAGCTAAGAGACTTTTGGAACTGAAGAATCATGCACCGAGATCAAATGTGACAACACCAGCACTATAAATCTCACAAAGAATCTAATTATGCATTCAAGGGCAAAGCATATAGAGATTCGACATCACTTTATAAGAGGTCATGTTCAAAATGGAGAAGTTATGATTTAGTTCATTGACTTAAAGAATTAACTGGCGGACATATTTACAAAGCCGCTGGAGAAAAGCCTATTTGAGTCTATTCGCACCAAACTAAACATCACATCTTTTATTGAGTAAAGTTTGGAAGTGTTCAAGACTCAGAGGCAAAGTCTAAAGGTATTCAGACTCAGAAAGACAAAGAGTTATAACTGTAAGTCATTTCCGTACTAGCAATTTAATAAAAATTTGAAAAGGTACAGTTACTTTTTAATCGCTAATTGATTGTTATATTTTTAGAAATTATCTTTTCCTAGTTTTTGAATTTATAGCAGTTTTTCTTTTTCAAAAAGGCAGTTATTCATTTTCAAAAATACAGTTTTATTTTTCCTTTATGATGATTCATTTACCTCGCTTCACTTGCTTTATATACTGTTGAGATTTGTCTTATCCGTTTTCAATCTCAAACCCTAGAATACAAAAATCGCACTTGCTCTCACTTTCTCTGTAGTTTATTCCAAAAAGTTTCACCTTTTCGAGCAAGTTTGAAAATTTCTCTTGTAAAGTGACAATGTCTTCAAGAAAGTCTTCGAGAATCGCAAGCAAGGGAGCACGACACATGCCTGAGGGTCCTACTGTGACACCCCTCGACGGCCCCCAATCCGCTAGGGTCACCACAGTTCGCTTTTCCTTTTTCTTTCCCAAACAACGTGTCACTCTGATACCATTTTTTTTTTTCAGTTGCAGCGGGTCCATACAACCATGGGGGTTTACATCTTTTATTAACGGTCCCTTGCGCAATTTACATAACGGAAGCATATCTAACAATTCCCTTCCCTAAATTCAAAAATTGATGCACACCTACTAAACATCTTATATAAGTTAAAACCGAACACGTTTATTTACATAGAGCAGATGGACATCTTTAGTCGGTACATCAAAATGCCATAGCTTTCTATACTAGGCTATACTTCAAAAGATGACCGAAATCTCTTCCAACAGTCGTATACTTTAGAGTCCATCGATTAGCGTCGGCGTCCAAAAGTTCCCTCCTTTGCTATCCTCCTTCTCACGGTCATATCCAACCGCTCAATCCATCTACTAATCTGAAATGTTGTCCCCAAAAGGGGAAGTAACCATTTCGGCGGGTAAAGGAATCCAATAACAACTCAATGCATCATACAAATCATACATGCATTGCAGGCGTAACTTACCTTGCAGCCATGCGCAATGCTATCATGCATCATCGTGCCTTATCATCATGCATATCATATCATCATATGTCATCATCATAATCATCATCATGGCATCATTATATCATACATGTCATCCTTATCATGACATCATCACATCACATATCATCACCATCATCATGCATATCATCATGCATACCATGCCATAGGTGATCATCATATCACATCACATATCATCATCATCATCATGCATATCATCATGCATATCATCATGCATATCATACCATGGGTGATCATCATATTATATCACATATCATCACCATCATCATGCATATCATCATGCATATCATACCATGGGTGATCATCATATCATATCACATATCATGCATATCATCATGCATATCATCATGCATATCATTATATCATGGTTTAATTTCTACTTTTAACTTTCAATTGATCACCACATCACCCATTCCTCAAATCATCAATTCATCATCCCCTCGGGCAAAGACCTCCGAGGCTTCCGGCATTCAGCCATCCCATGGCCACCGGGCATCCGGCCCCCACATTCGGGCATCTCGCATCCCAACTAGCATCACGAGGCATTCCCTTCGGGCAGAAACCTCCGACAGGGCTTCCGGCCTTTACCCTTCTAGCCAGGCATCTCGCACCCCAATCCCGGCATCGCGAGGTATTCCCTTCGGGCAGAAACCTCCGACAGGGCTTCCGGAATTATGTACCGACATACCACCAGGCCTCCCTTGGAATTACGTACCGTATACCACCGGGCATCCCGACACTCCCGGGGAATCTTCGGAATTACGCCCCTAGGCCACCGAACATCATCATCCACCACAACCATCTCCTCATTTCCCTTCGTTCACATTTACCATTTCTTTATCTCAATCAAATACATGTGCAAAGACCTCATCACACATATGCCACCCAAATACAATTGAATCCATGGCCAAATAAAAATCCATTTTATTTTTTATTATTTTATTATCATTTTATTATTTTATTATTTTTATTTTTATTTTATTATTTAATTTAATATCAATAATTTCCAAAATTATCAAAATTCAAGAAATTACTAAATCAACCCATAAGATGATAATCACTTGCAAAATTCATGGCCAAATTGAAATTTTTACTTAATCTCACAATTTCTTCCAAAAACATCCTAAAATTCTCGGATTTAAACCCATTACACAGTTTCCGAATAAATTCAATTAAAATATCCATTCGGTCTCCTAAAATTACTAAATTTTACAGGATGATAGCCAAGACATTTTCGTACCCTTTTCATGAAAAACTCCAAGTCAAATTATTTATAGATTATTTTATACAGCTCCACGAAGCTTCTGGAACCTCTACCGCTTCGTCCAGAATGCATATCTCCGAAAAATTAAGGTTTCACCCATCTATTCTCTTTAGTTTCCTCTGAAATTTGAGTATGTTATAAATAAAGGTGTTCTTTACAAGTTTCATCAGGAGATCTAGGCCAAATAACTAAATTAGAGTCGTCTTTTAAGTCCTTGAAGTCTCGGGTGTCTCGGTACACCTCACCAGAATCAAACATCTCCAAGATCTAGCCAATTAACTAGGCTACACTCCTTCATTTCTCTTCAAATTTGAGTATGTTGTATTTTAAGATGTTACCTACAAATTTCAAGAAGACAACGAAGTCAGATTTGCGTCACAAACCAACATGCAACCAAGAATCCAACAAGAGGTCAGTGAAAACATCACAGATCTGGGGTCTCCGTAAGATGAAGCTTTAACCCCTTATTTCTCCATCATTTTCCACGAAATTTCAGTATGTTATACTTCAAGATGTTAGCTACAACTTCCATGAAGAAATCGAAGCCAAAATCGAACTCCAAACATGCATGCAAGCTCACACAACATTCTGACTCGAGCGGATTCATGCGAAAACATTCCAGATCTGACATCTCCGTAAGATGAGAGTTTGACCCCTCAAATCTCCATAATTTTCCACGAAATTTCAGTATGTTATATTTCAAGATGTTATCTACAACTTTCATGAAGACATCGAAGCCAAAATCGGACTCTAAACACACATGCAAGCTCAAACAAGTTTCTGACTCCAAACAGTTCATGCGAAAACATTGGTGCAAGAGTAGAAAGTGGATTCCCAACTTGCCTCTAGACCTCACGAACAGCACGAGCGGGCGGCGCACGACTCCTTCCTCTCGGCTTCTCTTCTCTCTCGCCACTCCCTCTCTCTCGCAACCCCCCTCTCTCCCTTTGGCCGAATACTCTCTCTCTCTCCCTCTCTCTCTCTCTTTTTGGTTATATATATTTGCATGCACTCTAGGTTTGCATGAGGGACAAGTGTTCTCATGAGGAGAACAAGTGGCAAAAAGGAGAGAACAAGTGTTGGAGGACATGCAAGGTGGGCTTGGGCCGGCCACTCTTGGGCCTCCTCTTGGGCTGGTCGACAGCCCCTTTTGTGGGCCTAATTGGGCCGACTTGCTTGGCCCACCAAGGCTTTGGCCAATGGGCCTAAGGCCCAACCTAAAAATTGATCTTTTCCCCCCTTATTTTTTTTTGAATTTCTTTTATAAATATTTTAGACTTTAAATTTTCCACATGGCCAAAGTCTTATGACATTTCATTTATTGAAATTTAATTTATAAAGTGCACGGCCAAGCATAGATTATTAATTTATCCTATAGTCCTAAATTCAAAATTCATAAACACAAGCACAATAACACCTAGCCTTAAGAAACTAATGGTTAATACATAGACTATAGGTAATTTCATTACCTAATTATAGGCTTTAATTTCTCTAGAGGATGACTTGAATTTTGGGATGCTACAATTCTCCCCTCCTTAGAGAATTTCGTCCTCGAAATTAGACATTTCCTATGTCTCTTGAAATAAGTGAGGGTACCTTTCCCTCATCTCATTTTTACTCTCCCATGTGGCTCCCTCCACATTATAATATCGCCATAATATCTTAACCAATGGAATTCTCTTGGTCCTGAGAATTTGTTCATTCCGATCCAATATCAGCACAGGCTCTTCGATATACCTCACTCTCTCATCCACTTTGATGGCTTCATGATCGAGTATGTGTCCTAGATCGGGCTGATACTTCCTCTTAAGTTAAGGATGCCAGCTCTTAACATATCTTGATTTATCTCAACATCATAAACAGTTTTAAAACAATAACCACATCTGAAATTTCTTTTGAACGCTTGAAAATCTTCCTTTATGAAATCAAACAATACAAACTGAGGTTTTCAAAAGCATTCAATGACAACAGCAAGCTTTGAAATCATATGTCATTTCCATGTCAAAACGGTTTCAAATCAACAATGTGGAAAATCCTTTGAGTTCTCGAAAATTCCACTTCATGATATCAAATAATGTAAAACAGGAATTTCAAAGACACATCGGTATAACAATGATAGTATTTGAGAATAGGTAAATCTCATATCGTTGAAACCAATTCATAAAATCAAAGCATGATACCAATTCCGTAAAATCCATGATCACGTTTAAATTTCAAATGCCTTTCGGGATCCACGTGTAAAACCTCAAGTCGCACTTGCATCGCGGCACGAAATAAAATACTTTATCAAAACCCTTAGTAAATTTGAATCGGTACGTTGGAAAATTCCAATCTCAACCCCAACTCCAATGGGTTGGAATGTTTTCTATAAAAAGTTCAGAATTCTTTGAAATAGAAAACATTTCTTAAAACATTTGGTCACGGTGTCAAAAGACTCATAAATTTTGATGAAATTCTAGAGATTTTCTAAAATAGTTCACAATCAAAATCTGCTTTTCCATTTAAGTTCAAAACTTGGAATGTGCAGGTGATAATTTTTCTCCAAAAACCATAAGCATTTCTTGAAGTATTGAAATCAACGCATCGGCGAGTCATCGAACTCAGTCCCGACCTTAAGATTTTCAAAGTAGTTTGCATGTAAAATCTTAGAGCTTTGAAAACATCCAAACTCAAGTATTTCCAATCTAAATGCACTACATCAAACAACAACAGCAATGCATTATATAGGTTAGTAGACCTTCACTTGATGGCATGTTAAACGCTAGGAAACGTGTTTAGCTACATCCGCCTTCATGCCATTCTACCAAAACTGTTGGCGTAATCTCTATACCTTTGTCACCACCAATTCAAGCCTAGAACCATCAAAATCAACACCACCAATAACTCATTTGGTTCAGTCCAACAAAGACATTCACTATGCATTCACCGCAACATAGATTCAAGCCTAAAATATAGCATCATTCCTTCGATTCAAGTATCTATAGTCCATCAAGACTCATTCAATTCAAAGATCGACAATCCACCAAAATAAAACTTGTCTAGTTTCCACCGAATATATCTCAGGATCATCACTTAGACTAATCATTCATCAAATCCACAACTTGAACTTCCACCATTTCACCTTGGAAAGACTATAACCACAAATGATCATATTCACTAATTCCACCAAATCTTTCAAATTGAGATCATCACCTAAAATTAAAAGTTGACCATCATCAATTAAACCTATTATTCCGACATATAAACCTCAAATAATTCCATGTCTCATATGACCACTCAAACTCATGACTTCCAAGATCAATCTATACATACTAAATGCCTCCATGTAATGCATCAAGACTTCCAATGAAATCCTCAAATAGGAAGTCACTACTTAGCTCAAATGATCATAACTTAATCCTTAACTGATTTCTTGATCTCAAATCAACTTTTAGAAAAGACCGAACTTCCTTGCAGTTGGTCAAATAGGTCATCAATTCTAGAAAATGGGCACTTACTCTTAACAATCGCATGATTCAATTGCCTATAATAAATGCACAAATGCATCGACTTGTCCTTCTTTCTCACGAACGAGAGTTCTACAAGCTTGACCATGCTTCCGCTGCACCACTCTGATAAAATTATCCCAGAAACACTACCTTCCCAGTTCAGTTCATAGTTCGGTTCACTCCTGCCCCCTTTTGCCATTCTAGAAGCCTACCAGGAGCCACTCCTTGTTCAGGTCCTCTGACCTCGGCTTCCACTCCTCGCTCTCATCAAACCGGGACATTACAAGTACACCAGCTTTCGCCTGGTTCGAACCCAAACTACACATCTACTGAAGGTTCTCTTTCAGTAGGGATTAACTTACAGAGTTATTATCCGCTTTGGCTTATCCCATTCTTAGCCTCACGGTTTTATCCTTAGCGCACGGGCAAATACTATCTCAGGAGATCATTCATCCTAGTTGATTGCTTATGGAGCTTGTCCATTCCTACGATGACATCAAAGTCATACATAACTATCACTATCAAGTCCATTTCCAGATCTCATTCCCCTAGGGTTATCTCACTCATCTCACATGCCAACGTAGATAACAACATATCTTTCAGCGATGTAGAAACACGAAGAGGCATATCTAGAGATTTGTTCCTACCCCTCACAATCATCTATATTTTTCGGACACAAATGAATGCATGTCTCTCACATCAAATAACGCATATACCTTTTTATCCCTCTATCGAAATCATACCTGAGATAACACTTTTGGAAGCTCCCGCTTCCTCTTGAGTGACCGCATACACCCTTCCTTGTGGTGGCGGCCTCTGTGGGTTCCTTAATAAATTTGGTCCACCAGTACTTTGTTGTACTTGTCGCACCGAGCTAACATTCAGCCGCAATCTCTTTTGTGGACAATCTTTCTTAAAGTGTCCTATTTGCCCACATCCATTACATCTCAGTTGGCTATTACAAGGTCCTGGCCCATGCCTCCCATCACACTTTCGACAAATATCAAGCTGATAGGGTGCCTTCCCAAAAGTCGGGCCACTCCAAGCTCTTCTAAAATTTCCAAAGTTACTCTTTTTCTTAGATTCCCAAGTCGAACCTTGACCAGGATAGGGTCTCTTACCCCTTCGAACATCATTAAAGGTCATCTGCCTCTTAGATTCTGATTGCTCTCTCACTAACTCTTGCTCTACCAACTGTGCCCTATCATAAATCTCATTATAATCCCTTATATTCAAAGGCACCAGTTGTTTCCTAATATCAGTCCTTAATCCTTTCAGGAATCTCTTAGCCTTTTCCTCGCGATCCTCAACCAACCTAGGAGCATACCTAGATAATTCAGAAAATGTTGCCTCATACTGGTCTACTGTCAGCTCCCTTTGTTCTAGACCTCACGAACAGCACGAGCGGGCGGCGCACGACTCCTTCCTCTCGGCTTCTCTTCTCTTCTCTCTCGCCACTCCCTCTCTCTCGCAACCCCCCTCTCTCCCTTTGGCCGAATACTCTCTCTCTCTCTCTTTTTGGTTATATATATTTGCATGCACTCTAGGTTTGCATGAGGGACAAGTGTTCTCATGAGGAGAACAAGTGGCAAAAAGGAGAGAACAAGTGTTGGAGGACATGCAAGGTGGGCTTGGGCCGGCCACTCTTGGGCCTCCTCTTGGGCTGGTCGACAGCCCCCTTTTGTGGGCCTAATTGGGCCGACTTGCTTGGCCCACTAAGGCTTTGGCCAATGGGCCTAAGGCCCAACCTAAAAATTGATCTTTTCCCCCCTTATTTTTTTTTTTTGAATTTCTTTTATAAATATTTTAGACTTTAAATTTTCCACATGGCCAAAGTCTTATGACATTTCATTTATTGAAATTTAATTTATAAAGTGCACGGCCAAGCATAGATTATTAATTTATCCTATAGTCCTAAATTCAAAATTCATAAACACAAGCACAATAACACCTAGCCTTAAGAAACTAATGGCTAATACATAGACCATAGGTAATTTCATTACCTAATTATAGGCTTTAATTTCTCTAGAGGATGACTTGAATTTTGGGATGCTACACCTACGCACTTCGATTTGACCAAGGAAGAAGATTCTTCTCAACCGCAGCGACCAACTCAGTATCAACCTTCTCAACAGTGTCAGTCTCCTCCACCGACTCAACCAGAAGAAGAAATTTTGGAAGAAATTGAACTTGTAAGAACACTGACACCTAAAGTTGCTTTCAAGCTTTATTCTAAGTTGCAAGAATGAGGTACTGCTATGTCTTTGATTGATGAATATCTGAGAGAGAGAGAGAGAGGCTACAAAAATGAAACTCTATTCTTGCATGATATGGAGAAGATGGGCATTGCGAAAAAAGGGTCGGCTGAAAAGGCTTTTGCTAACTTTCCTAGTGACCAGAATTATGGCACGTTTAATCAGCCAAAAAGAAAGGATGATAACGAATGAATGTTTACACATTTTTTGCCTCGGATGGGAGTGACTGCAAATGTTGGAGGTGATGGGGCAAATTTATTCTAGTTTAAGGACCACAAAAAGATTTATTCAAAATTGATGAAGTGAGGGGTTATGAACCCTAGAAGCGTTGATTTTGATTTTCTTAATTTTGTGCAAGTAAATTGAGGGAAAAGTTTGCACTTCTTCAATTGGAGCGTTCTTGTTTTGAATCTACAATTATTTATCCATAACTCACAGCCTACTTCTATTCGAATCTATCCTTTTTGGATACAAATAGTTTCTCTTTCACAGTCAGGGATAAAGAGTTTTTGGTAGATATGGACACTTTGGCTGACTTGATTGGGGTTGAAAGAGCGTGTTTCCAACCAATCAGTGTGTTCGTTGTTCACGCTAAACTGGCATTGGTAAAAGACAGGTTTACTGAAGGCAAGTTATCCTACTCTAGGATGAATGCCTCCAACATCTTGCTGCATAAAATCATGATCAACTGCATTCGTCCAAAATCAACATCCAAGACTGATGTGTCTCGTTCTGAAGCAAAGTTGATGTATGCCATCAATGCTGTCTACAAATTCTCTCTACCTCACACCATCCTGTTTCACATGTATAGGACAGTGGTGAAAGACAAGGGGCAACTCCCTTATTCTACTCTTATCATGCGCCTTTTCAGACATTTTAAAATTCACATTCCTGCATCTTTGTGTTTGACAAGCATTACTCAAATGGTGATTGGATTTAAAATGGTCATCAAGATGTGTTTGAAAAAGCTTAACAAGGTGTTAGAGTGCATGAAGGAGAAGTCTGCCATCAGAGCTAAACAAGACTCTGCAACGGCCAAAAGGAAAGGCAAAGAGCCTATGGATGCTCCAGCAAAAAAGAAGAGAACTCTTATCTTGCAAGATGAAGAAGATGATGATGAGATGACTCTTTCAGCCTTAAGGAATTTGAAGAGTTTTGTCAGCTTTCAAGAGACAGTTGAACGAGAAACCAGAAAAGAGATAGAGGAAAAAGAGAAAGGAAGAAGAGAAGAAGAAAAAGAGGAAGGAAGAAGAGAAGAAGAAGGAGAGGAAGAAAGAAGAGAAGAAGAGGAAGTAGAGGCTTGAGAAGATTCCTTTGAGCCTACTTTAGCTATATCCTTGTCAAGCAACTCAGAATAGATAAGGAGTGGAACTGCCGGAGTGAAAGGAAAAGAAAAACATCACTCTCTTGCTGAGGCAGAACGGGAAGAAGAATTTACTTCTCCACCTAAAGGCACAAAAACAGGGGGAGCTGCTAAAAAATGTAGTATTTCTTCACCTATTATAACTAGTGATGTTAGTCGATCTACAACAGATCCAGAGGATGTGTATGCCTCTCACGATCCAGAACCAGACCTTGAGGCATTCATTCCTAGTTATAGTCAACGAACTGCTGAAGATCCCTCCAATTTCAAAACTCTAGGAACAGATTTGGTTGGGCCCAACGCTGCACTAGCACATTCAGTGGATTTTTCACGAATAATGGAAATCTATCTGGATTTGAAGAAAGGTCAATATTCCTTGGACTATAAGGTAAAAGATCTCAAAAATGCTTTCTTGGCTACTTCAATTTCGTTGCAAGAATAGTTACTCGCCCTGAAGAATCAAGTGCTCGATACTATGAAGGGTGAAGATTTATAGCAGTTGAAGGAGACTATTGGGAAGCTTGAGAAGACAGTGAGCTCTATGAGGGAATTTCAGCTTGTTCGCTTGCCAAAACAACCATGATTTTCACTCCACTCTTTTCATATAACTCTTTTACTTATTCTCCACTTTTTGCTGCTGACAAAAAGGGGGAGAAGTCGTGCAGATTTGTCTTTACTTTTAATGATCTTTATGACTTATAAAAACTTTTTTCTTTGGTATTTTTGTTGTGGACTTTTGACTTTGGATCTTGACTGCTTGAATGTTATTGTGATTTGAATTTTTTATGCTTGCAATAACTTAGCCTAAGATACTAATTGTGGATGGATAGTTATCTTGCAGGATTAACATGTTTTCTATGGTTGCAAAATTGATACTATCCAAGTCCTAATCAACTTATTTTTATAAGTTATCATGTATTGATCAAAAGTTTTCAAATTTGCAAGAAAGTTTTGTTACCATAAAAAATGGGGAGATTGTTGGAGAAAACTTCCTTATTGTTTTGAAGTTGACAAAACGTTTCCATCAGTCTAGTCTAAAGACTTCCAGACTCAAGTGTTAACGTTTGAAGAATTCCACACTCTGTCATCAAATACTAAAGAGCGCAAGACTCAAGACTCAAAGTTTACTCTCATTGACAATTTCTAGACTGACAAAGAGAAGACTTATCCAGATGCAAGTTTATGTTTAAGGATTTGGTTGGTACGGTTTCTTATGGTTGGAGATAGCACCTCATGATCAATTATTGGAATCAATTCGGATAATTAGATCTGTTGAAAGGCGAAGTATGCTTGGAATGTTCTACTAATTGAAATCTAGATCTTGATTGTATGGGCGAGCAGGATTGGTGGGCTATCATCACATTCCTTAAATGACTCGAGATCTCCTTGATTGATTTTGTCCAACGGATAGATTGGAAGAACTCCTTTGGAAAGTGCCAACGGTTGAAAAGGCATGGAGGAGTATATAAGGAGGATGCTCAAGTTATTCAAGTGCGTACGTGAAAGAAGAATTCCAAAGTCTGAAGCTTTCTAGTTCTCGCTGTTTCAATCATAGAGCTTTATTTGTTCTCAAAAGAGAGAGAGAGCAAACACTTGTGAGACTTTGAAAAAGTGTAGTAGAGTCTCTACACTGTAAAGTCAAGGACATAAGACTGTAACATCTCTTTTGATCCTTAGTGAAATCCAACTAGTGGGTTGTCAGTGCGGGAGAGTGGATGTAAGCTTGATTTAAGTCGAACCACTATAAATATTGTATCTTTATTCTCTTTCCCTTAAACTCCTTATTTCAATTTATAGCTTTATATAATTGTTTACTACTGTTTACATCGCTAGCAAATTATTTTGAAGTTTTTTTAAAATTTTCCTTATCGCCTATTCACCTCCATCTAGGTGATTTTACCAGCCCTTTCAGGATTGACCAAATTGAAAGGATTTTTGGCCTCCTTAGCGAGCTACTTGGCGAAAGGAAATTATAGAAATTGTGCGTGTTTTTTCTTCAACAAAATTGGACATCAAATTGGAGAAATCGGAGAGAAGAAATGGAAGCCCAAAATGAGGAAATTCAGAGCTATGGTTGAGGGCTGCAACATTTGGCTTCAAAATTGATTATTTGGGTATTTACTTTGCAAGAAAGTAATAGGAGACAAGAGGATAGGCTTATGGACTTTTGGGGACCTTGAAATGATGAAAGTAGGATATTTCCCTTTGACTTCAAGGCTACTCTCTCTCCTCCCCCTCTTCTCTTGGTCGAGCATCCCTCTTCTCCTGGCCCCCTTCTGTTCTGCCCATTTCCATTGCAATTTCATTGCTTTATTTTGTTTCACCGAGGTAGCCCCACTCGCCCTCTCCACCATCGTCCGTCCACCCGCTCCATTTTCTCTCTCGCTACTACCTTTGCCCATTTCCTTGTAGTCGAAGATCATGGCTGCTTCTTCTTCCATTTAGAAGTCCACACGTCTCCACCGAAGCCAATCTGATCGCTCCACTCCACCGAAATTTCATCCAACAACTGCCACCCGTCCGTGAGCAGCCCCAAGCAAGTCAACCACTAGTGAGTTCTCTCCCCTTCGTTGACTCTACCGAACCTCCCCAGCTTCTGCCATGCGTTCGTTTCCCCTGTCCATCTCCGCGGCCAGCTTCACCGATTCGCAACAAGCAGCCACTCGAAGTTGCAAATCCAGTCGCAAAAATTCCAGCTCAACCGTGAACTTTGTGATGCTGATTTCGGCTTGGTCCAAGCCCCTTTTAGTGTCACCGCTTTGGAGTTTGTTGCTTGCCGTTACGCCGCCATCGCCGTGAACTCACCGACTCGCAAATCTGGTGAGTTAACTCAATAAACCTAGCTTAGGAGGTTAATTATGCTAAGGGGGTAATTACTTTAAGTTAATTAAGGATTATGTGATTAGTTAGATTAGATTAGTGATTTAATTATCCAATTTTGCATGTTAGGTTGTTAGATTAGATTAATTAAGGCCTAGATAGGTTGTATTAATTATCTAGATTGGTTTGGGAATTTTCCGGGCCCGTCTCGGTATTTAATTAGGCAATGCCTAAGTTAGCTATTTTGGTATTTAAATTGAATTATTTAATTATTTAATATTTTTAAAAATTAGACCGAGATAGTCGATGACTGGAATTTTGTGCTGATTGCAATGGTGTGTTCAGTTTATGCAATTGGATGTTAATTTGTGCAAATTGATTGCTAATTGGATTTGCGGTAATTTATTCTAAAAATTGTGAATTTCAATATTTATTCAAAAAATCCTGAGTGTTGGGTTCTAACACTGAAAATGGTTTTATATACTATATAAAACAGGATTTCAAATTGGAAGATATGAATTTTTCAGGTTTGATCTGATCGGGTACCCACACACAACTATTTTCATCGGATGTTTTTAATATGAAGAAAATAGGTCAGGATTACTATTTTTATGAAGGCATTTGAGTGCAATGCATGGTGTCCTAGGTCGAGATTGATTGGTCGTGTGTTGGTTAAAGAGAACCCATCTCGAGCTTTTAAGCCAGACGTTACCCTATATGGGATACCCATTCATTGGGACTCGAATCGCAATAGATTATGGACCTACGCCCCTTTAGGGAAGGCATCTATTGAGAGACGTCGCCGTGCTCAATGGGGGTGAGACGATGCCTGGCTACGCTAGAAGACACCAAACTTTTGAGTTGGCCGTACCCTTAAGGGGCAAAAATTAACAATTGGAATGCATGGTTGATTGAGTTAAATGCCCCTAACTATGAGACAAAACTGTGTGGCATGGTATGTGATGTGTCATAACGATTTAACCTTATAATTGAGACCCTTGTGATTAATTAAGTTGATGAAGCGTTTTAATTGTTGTGTGCATTAATTATATGCATTTGAGATATGAATTGTGCTGACATGCTACCCACCACGGGGATGGCGTAGTGGTTCAAGGTGCTAGGGGACTTCCACGAGAACCCAGGTTCGAAACTCTGCGTCGTCAGGATTTAAGTTATCAACCGGTCTTACCTGGGGCACGTGGGTGGTGGGGTCCTCACGTGCCTCCCCTGGGTTTACTCTCCACCGCGAAGCGGCGTGCGGAGGTTCCCAGGGTCACCAAAAAAAAAAAAAAAAAAAAAAAAAAAAAAAAAAAAATTGTGCTGACATGCAGGAAAGGACTGAGGCAAGGTATGTCCCCTATTCTCATTGTGTGATTGTGTGGCTGGGCCACCCTTGGCGTATTTCCTTCCTAATAGGGGTTTATGAGGTGAACTTGCTGAGATGTTGTCTCACCCCATCATGGGCTTAAATTTTTAGGTCCTTAAATGGTGGTCGTGGAGGACCAAAGCCTTGGAGTCTGTGGAGGTGGAATCTGAAGGATCGGCGTATGTGTCTTACTAGTATGTTGTAGGATAACTTCTTTTGAGAGTCGATCTTTTTGTAGGCTTTTGACCAAACTCGTTTTATATCTAAACCCAGTTGTTTATAAAAGTATGCTTTTGTGAAATGTTGCCCTGCTTTCCTATCCCATGCTGTTTGTTGTCAGGGGTTATTGTTCGCTTATGCATGTGCATTAAAAAAATTGAAAGGGTTCAGCGATTCATCCTGGGAAGTCATAATTGTATTGACCGCAGTGGGATGTGCGTGCGCTCAAGGGTTGGGGCGTGACATCCCCGTTCAAGTGATATCAAAGCAAGGTTTGTGTTTGGAGTGATAAGGTGCGATGAATCATGGGATAGTTAGTAGAAAAAGCCACTTTTAATTTGTAGATGCATGTGAGTGATAGCTGATTGGTAGCTTGTTTATGGGGTCACTCAAATTCTAATTTGGTGTTGGAATTGGAAAGTAGGTTTCTATAAAGAATCTGTGAGATGAGTGACCAGGAGCAAAGGACTCCTAGGAAAGGGGCAGTAGGCCCTACGACTCGGGGTAGGATGCCAACAAGAGTCCGAGGTGGTCGTAGTAGAGTGCAGGCTGAAGCTAGCACAAGTGGAGTAGCATCACTGTCGGTTCCACCGGTTGGCGTTGGAGTAGCAACCCCTGGTGATCCCAGGTTTAAAGGGATCATGTAGACGCTTCAAACGATTGGAGTTTTGATAGGGTAGCAGGCTCGGAATCAAGCCGCCACTACTGCCGTGGTCGCTATCGTGGTTGCCAAGAGGCCAATTCATAAACTTGTTGGGCAGTTTCTGAAGTTGAACCCGTTGAGGTTCACAGGAACAAGAGGCTGTAACTCTCTAGATCCAAGACTTGGAGAAAGCATTTGCACTGTTGAGGTGCACTAAGGAAGAAAAGGTCGTCCTTGCAATATATCAACTGTAGGGGATTGCTAGTACTTGGTGGAGGGCCACCGGAGAAGAGGTATTCCCAGAAGGTGTGGATCCGGTGTGGAATTGGTTTGGGAAGAGACCGATGACCAAAGGAAAGTATCATGTTCCACCCAACAGGAAGAATGGGATAGGAAAGTTAGCATCGAGCCAGTTTAGAGTGTGTCATTCCTGTGGAGGATAGCATGGATCAGCCCTATGTCCTGCTAGGACGGACGCTTGCTTTGTATGTGGCCAACATGGTCACATAGCCAGGAACTGTCATAGAAGACAAACGGGACTGCAATTACCGCCGTCGCCATTGATGGGTTAGATCTGAGAAGTCACGCCACAGAATGCACCGCAAGGTGGTTTGAACTGACCTCCAGCTCAAGGAATGACTTATGCTATCATGAGAAGACAAGCGGAGGATGCGCCTAATGTGATCACAGGTATGATCTTGTTGAACGACCACGCTGCTTATGCTTTATTTGACCCTAGAGCTACTCATTCATTTATAGCTAAGTAGTACGTTAAGTTGGTAGGTTTGATTCCTGAGTTGTTGGAGTCAGTGGTCAGTATATCGACATCATTAAAGGATAAGGTGTTAGCTACAGTGGGTTGTCCTGGTTGCACGTTAACGATTGGTGAGCGAGAGGGGAAGATAGACTTGATAGTCCTAGCCATGTATGACTTTGACCTAATAATTGGCATGGACTGGCTCACCAAGCGATGAGCTAAGTTGGACTATTATCGCAAAGCGATTCAGTTTAACTTGTTAGCGGATGAGAGCTTCGAGTTTATTGGGAGACAAGGAGGACCCTCGATTACCTTAATCTCATCAATCGAGACAACCTGTTTATTAGCCGAAGGTTGCCAAGGTTACTTAGGGACTGTCGTGGATACGACAGTTAAGGAGCTGAAGATCGATGACATTGCAATGGTCCAAGAATTTCCTAACATGTTCTCAAAAGAATTGCCAGGTCTACCACCAGAGAGAGAGATTGAATTCATAATTGAGTTAGCCCCCGGGACAGAGCCAATTTCTAAGACTCTTTATCAGATGGCATTGTCGAAACTGAAAGAATTGAAGGTGCAAATGCAGGAATTGTTGTATAAGGGATTCATACATCTCAATGCGTCACCTTGGGGAGCACTAGTTCTGTTGGTAAAAAAGAAATATGGTTCATTGCACCTGTGCATCAACTATCAACAACTCAATCAAGTGACGATCGAGAACAAGTATCTATTGTTGAGGATCGATGACTTGTTTGATCAGTTGCAAGGAGCATTGATATTTTCTAAAATTAACCTGAGGATAGGGTATCATTAGCTGAGGATCATAAAGGAGGACATACCGAAGTTAGCGTTTTGTACGCGATACGGCCATTATGAGTTTACAATAATGCCGTTTGGTTTGACGAATGCCCCAATTGCTTTCATGGATTTGATGAACCGAGTGTTTAAGAGTATTTGGATCAATTTGTGATCGTGTTCATTGACGATATCCTGGTGTACTTGAGAAGTGATGAGGAACACGAAAGGCATTTGAAGATAGTACTCTAGACTTTGAGGATTCACAAGTTGTACGCTAAGTTTAGCAAATGCGAGTTTTGGTTGACTCGTGTTGCTTTCCTAAGTCACGTGATTTCAGGTGAAGGAATCTCCGTGGACCCTGCCAAGAGTGAAGCAGTGATTAACTGGCCAAGACCGACGACAGTGACAGAGATCAGAAGTTTTTTGGGTTTAGTAGGGTATTACAGAAGGTTCGTAGAAGGGTTTTCAGCATAGGTGTTGCCTTTGACTCGACTACTAAAGAATGAAGAGAAGTTTGTATGGACAGATAAGTGCGAGTATAGTTTCCAAGAACGTAAACAGAATGTGCAAACAAGACAATTGATGAGAATGTGCAACACATATTTTAAATGATGCCTACATATGTGTCCTGTGCATGTGTAAAAAACTTGTCAATTGGCAGCCACTAAGCACATGATCAGGCTCTAACCAAAAAAAACGAAAAAAGCACATGCTCAGGCGGTAGCGGTACGGGTGAGGAAGGAGACCCGAAATCTAATTTCGAGAAAAACAAAATAAAGAACTTATTGATCCCCAGACATCTCTCTCTCTCTCTCTCTCTCTCTCTCTCTCTCCACCCAGTTTGCAACACTTGATCAGGTTCAAAGAAAAATGAGAATTCTGTCAAAGTTCCATTCAAGTAATTATCCATCTTTGTGCTCATTTAACTTTCCAGTCATGAATACATACATAAGGGGTATCTTAAGCTAGATCAAATTGTTAATTATAAGGCAGGTTTATGCAATCTACCAAAACTATAACGACACCACTGATATTTTAAGCTAGATTGCTTGCCTATTATCTTCTAGGCAGCTGTACTTTGCTCTCTTTTCTCTTTGTTTGTGTGTGTATGGGTGTTCAATTTGAGTATTTGAATCGAGTCAAGTTCGATTATCTAATTTTATCCACTCAACTCCACTTGATTTTAACCTATTTGAAGGACTCCATTGTGATCTACTGATAGAAGGGCATATCTGCCGTTGCAGTCTAGACCTCCAACAACAAGGTGAGGTGCTAAGTTTATACTGAAGAACCTCATACACTAAATTCCAAAGCAAAACGAGCAACTAAATAATTGGATTGGAGAAGAATTATTAGTCAGAAATGCAGCATGATGAGGTTATTTGGCAAGACATTAGGCACAACCATTGTAGTTATATGGCCAAGTGAGTTGATTAACTGGAAGTGATCTTACCATATCATATTACTTCTCCTTGAAAATTTGGGCAAGAATTACCTTAATTTGATCTTGTAGGATTACCACTGGAATATTTTGTTGAAATGAATACAACGTAACGGGGATTTGTAATAGGAGCTCCTGCTCTCTAGCTAACAGCCATTATGCTACTATCCATGACCATGATGATACTATGTTCTAACTGTTATCATGACAGTGCTTTTTTTTCCTTCAGTTCTGCCATGTCTTTCAAAATCCCTAATAGTAAATGGTATCAACAAACTGATTTTGACATGAGATTTCCAGTTCCAAAATTATTTTAATAGCTTCGGGTCAGCAATTTATTGCATTCTGTTTTGATTTTAAAGTAATTCCAAGTATATGTTTTCTTTGTCTACTATGCAGATGTCTTTTACTTGGTATATGAAATCAATAGAAAGGGCTCAGATGCCTGACAAATTGTGGGAAAGAGTGAGGCTGCCGAGAAATTATGACAAGGTCCTTGAGATTATTGATGAGCATCTGGTATTGGCAATTTAGCTTTGCAGTGAAACAGGTTGCTTTGCTTTGTTCTGGCATTTCATTAATTGCTTCAAATCCTCTGTTGGCAGATGTATTGGCCAAAGTTTCTTGTTCATAAGACCAAGCAAAGGTTGACCAAAATGACTCAAATGCGCATCCGAATGAGGAAGGTTACTCTGAAAACTAGGTTCAAAACCCTTCATGCATTCAGCTGCTCTATCATAGAACGTGTTTTCATGATAAACCATATCTCTTAATCTTCTGTTTTGCTATTTGATGGCACTTGTCAGTTTGATCAGTAATATGGCGATTATAGTTGTGTCATCTAGAATTTGCTGTTGCTCTTTGCTTTTACCTTTGGATGTTGTTGCCTAAGATGTGAATGTAAAAGAACTATTTGTTCAGGTGAATGCTTTTGTGTCAGATTTGGGAATATGAATCTCTTGTCAAACAATTTTATCTTAGCAGCAAATATCTCTAGGTTCCTCTATAGTTCTCTTAGTAAGGTTTCACTACAACTCTCTTAAGTCGATTTCAGCAGTATGTTTATTTTCTCCAAAGTTTCTATACCGTTTATATCTTATGTGTTGGCTTATGTGTATCATGATTGTAAAATCGCAATTCACAAGGTCATAGCATTTGAATTTGTGAAACCTCCTTGTTCAAGAACACACAGTGGACATTGCTATGATCAATGTCTGGACTGGTCCTTGGGGCATCTCCTCTGTTTCAGCTTTATACTTAAACATGCCTGTCTTTTATAATAGGGAAAAGATCATGATACACCGAGGAAAGAAAAAGAAGAGAAAGGCTAGAAGGGAGGAAAAAGCAGAAAAGGCGGCAGTTTTGGATAAGGTTTGTTGGGTTCACCTTTACAACCATGGAAGTGCTTCACCCATTATATCATCCAAGATTTTTACTTAGTGTTGGCTCTGCTGCAGAGTGTTGGTAAAGAGCTATTAGAATGCCTGAGGAAAGGAGTGTGTTGATATCTACAATTGTCCATCAAAGAGTATGGAAAAGTCCTTGAGATGGATACGTTGCAGGCTGCCTATGAAGATGAAGAGGGGTATACTAAATGAACCCATGTTATTTTTGTTGTTTGAGGAGGAACAGAGCCTGGATACGTTGCAGGCTGCCTATGAAGATGAAGAGGAGGTATACTAAATGAACCCATGTTATTTTTGTTGTTTGAGGAGGAACATGTGGCCCTGTTAGAACAGTATTTCTGTATGAAATATGTAGAAGTTTTGCTTCTCGCTAGAGTTCATCACTTGATGATTTTATGCAATCTTGATTCTGGAACTAGCAGGAGCCTCAGATAGAGTAAGTGGAAGGTTACGTTGAACTTGAGGAAGAACTAGAAGATGATATGCAAGATTTTTATGGTCTTGATATGAATAGAGTTCGTGCAATTGGTGACAATGATGAAGGTTCTTTCTATACATAGACACATATTTCAAGAGCTGTTAACTTGTTTTTCCGTTCTTTATGGTTTCTTGCTGTATTTACGTTATGCTTTTCTTCATTCCCTTTAAAATCACGCGAGACAAGAAGCTTCTAGAGGACTTATGTGCTTCCTGGATCCAACTAGTGGAGCTAATGAGTTTTGGTTCAGATGAAGACGGTGACGGTGACGGTGATGAAGATGATGATGTGGAAGCTGATCGGAAGAGAGGAAGAAAGGAATCCTCCTTGGCTTTGAGAAATGTTGAGAAAGGTGATGCAGGTTCTAAGCCCAAGAAAAGAGCCAAGGTTCTCATTGAGGTGAGTGCATGATTTTAAATTTTCAGATCTGCTGTCAATATGAACTTTGCGCATGATAAGCATGTGCTGTGTATTATTAGTGACAAATTTAAGTTCAGCTTTGCAAAGGAATGAGAATTTTCTATTAGTATTGACAAATTTATAGTTCAGCTTTGTTTTATACATGGAAATCACTTTGTGCAGAAGTGGTGGGTAGTCTTGAATACTAGAGTGGCATCGTGCCGTGACCAACCTACATCCTCTTCCGATGCTTTCTCATCAGTCATATACACATCATGATTGTGGTTGAGTCTTCGTTTTTTTGTTTGTGTTGTCTCCTTCTTTTAGCAGAAATGAAAGCTTTTCAGGTTATGATTCCAATAATTTTGATGACATCCTCTTTCCTGAGGACCGAAGTGGCAAAGGGACTTAAACCCACTCCTTCGAGACTGTCTTGATAGGATCATGCCGTGCACATGTGACTGGATGGGCTACTTTTTCAATGCTGACGTCTAGTGAAGAATGCGAGGGATGGTGCTTACTACTGTTCTGTGCAAAAATAGCTTTGATAGTTTATGGTGCAGTAGCAGAATTTCTGGTCATGGTGACTTTGATTAGGCTGTAGTAACTTTGATTAGGCTATTAAGAGGTGCATGTTTCGACGTTTTACGCTGGGGTCTCCTTCGATCTCATCTGGTGTGCTGGGATGGCACAATTCACATATCTTAGGATGTTTTCCCATTGCACGAACCAGCGCAGGTGGGGCTCTCCATTTGGAGTTTTGAGGGGGATGACAAACGAAGGAGAGAAAGTGGGGGCGGTTAAGCACATACCATGTGGTCAGAATAGTAAAATGAATATAGTTATGGTTATCTGACATGGATGGGAAATTGTTTTCTTCAGTTCATCATGGAAATGGCTTGTTCCTTTCAAGGTTCGCATTGAATTGGTGCGGTGTTGGTCCAGGAATACTAACCCCACTGTAAGCAGTAAATGCCCACGCAGCATTCAATTAGTTTTTCCGATTCTTCTTTGAGATTTCTGCTTGACATGTCACAATGCATATTCTTTTGAACAACGACAACAACAACAATAATATTATTTCTGTGCTTGTGCTTTATATTATCCTGTGCACCATTTATAGAAAATTCTCATGCCGATATTAGTGTCTGAAACCCATTCTTTTGATTGGTGGGTTGAGCATGAGAACGCTAATGAAAGACAAATTGCAATCCACTGAGGGCTTGCTCTGTTCCGTTTTGCTTTGTTTCGCTTGGGTAAGCCAGATGGGGTGGCTGTCTCGTCTTCGAAAGTGTATATCATGCTTTTCACGGGTGGCACATGAAAAGTTACCACAATGTTCTGAGAACCAGCATCCAGTGGATGCATGTTGCAGCGATAGTTTCCTACTTGCCTATGTTTTTTCCCCTTTACTCAATTAGATCGGTTGAGAACTTTGTTGTTCCTTTGTCTTGACCTCCTGTTCAAAATCAGTCTTGCGCAATTCATCTGAATTCAATTAGATAGGTTGAGAACTATCACAGCAATTTAGAAAGATACAGTGAACGTCCTCTGACCATTTCGACAAAATGAATATGTTGATGTGGACATAAGGATGTTAGTTTTGTCGTTAAGTAGTATTTTATATTTGTGGAAGGGATCGAAATAGTTCATGTTCTGATCTAAGAAGTTAAATGAGTCCCCGTACCGAAAAAAGTTCCACGTACATTTTCTGCAACAGAGTCATCAAATCTAGAACTGAAGTAGTTGACGAGCAAAACTAGTATACTGTTTGTCCAAATAAGCATTTTGTATTTATGTCGCAATCGTGAAATAACTTGACGAATTTTCCCTAAGAAATACTAGGATTGTCTTGAATCAGAAGAAAATAAATTGACAAGGACGTTACTGAATTTCAAGCAATTAGTGTAAGAACCAGATTGATGTGATTCCCTACCAAAAGACAGCATTTTATCAAGATATCACCTTATAAATTAACGTGCGAACAAGAATTCCCCATCTTAACGTGGGTAATTGGCCCCATTAACTGTTATGGAAGCCTATTGATACTAGGCAAGTAACGTATATATTGATGACCATCAATCAATGGGGGGAGACACGACCACTTTGCTCCAATATTTTGGATTAAAAAAGTTTATTGGTTTTTTAATAATTTTCTTGACAAGAACACAATTACTTTCGATAACGGAGTAATTGTCGGTGAAAGTTTGAGTTCGGGTCCGATTCGGTGCCTCTCTTTTTCTGAAATGATTGATTCTCTTGTCGGAAAGAACTTTGTTATTTTGGACTTCCGTGACATTGCTATTTGCAGATGGTCCAATTAGAAAAACTCGCGTCATCAAACTAGTGGCCTCTTTTCCACTATTGACGACTTTCTAAAGGAAAGATGCACAGTGAATACCTACACTGTACATTTAAACCGATAATTCTATTCCGATTAAAAATGTATATTAAGATAAAAGTTATGATTTTTTGTGATTTTACTTAACCTTTTCCTCTGTTAGCATTTCAAACGTTACTTTTAGCCAATATCTAACGCTTCCTGTTATATAAGTAGGAATATTCAAGGTTATATAAACCGATATGTGAGGCGAAGACCAAGAACGAATATGAGAAAAAAAAAAAACTTGAGGAAGAAAAAAATCATTGGCGCGAGTGATTTTTGCCCAAGAAAAAGCATACAAGCAAGTGTATATTAATGTTAAGAAGAAATATTAATATTAAGAAGAATGAAATCACATCCAGTGCACATGGATGATCAATTGGATTACTTATAACTATGAGCAGAGGCATTTGAAAATCCGACTCCGTTTGGAACTAAACAGCGTTGCCTCCTGCTAATAAGCCCAAAGACACATTTGGTTATTTCTCTCATGAACTTATAGAATGAATGTGGAAGGCTTTAGGAACACTATGATCTCGCACATGTAGCAATTGATTTTGTTTTCCACTTTGAGCCCTTGACCAACCCTCAATCCCCAAATAAAAACTTCTGCTCTAATTGAACCTTGAATTTATACCGGCAAATTTGCATTCCACTTTCACAACATCCATGACAAAGTCATCAAACAAAAACATCCATGACAAAGTCTTCAAACAAAATATTGTGTTTGAGTAGAAATCAAATCCTTAGACAAGCCAAAGTAGTTATAGCATAATCCAGATCGTCTAAATGTTCCAAAAACAAGCAGAAATCAGAGGCAAGGGTATTTACAACCCGACCAAAATGAAGGTTCCTTAAATCAACAACTAATCAACTTTACACCCCTTAGTAGCGAGGGCGGGAATTAAAATATTGTCGCAGTTGTGGTTGTGTGATCTTGATCCCCTTCTTCCACAGACATTAACGCCCGATGCCTGAATCGTCACCAAATGGTGCTGCAATCGTCAAGGACCTGCATTTCGAGAAAAAAAAAAATCCACATGTTACGCATCGAGTAACTCCAAAAGCGCTAGCCATATCTAGAACCATTAAATTACCATTATTTTCCTTTCGACGTTGTCATTTAATTGCTCAATTTGATCATAAATTGTTGCCAGCTTATCCTTCTCCTTTGTTCTTAATTCGACAAGCCGTGCCATGAAAGTTTGCTTCTCGACTTGGAACTTACGAAACTCATCTATGCAAAAGTAGATTACCAACATAACCAAATCAATTGTACCACTAGCTTATTGGGAAAAACTCAAAAACTTAACCACTAACTTATTGAGAAAAAATCAAAAACTTAAAAAGGTACTAACAAAATGTTACCTCCATAAATCTCATCATGAGAGGTTTTGTAATTGCATAAATCTTTATATAATTTGTTGAGGTTCTCGCTCTTGTTTTTCAATTTGTTCTCGTACTGCATAATATTGTCAAATTAATTAAAATCTCATATTATCGAAGTTGACTAATGTAATATAATTCCTTGCTTACATCTGCCGCACTGTGTGGAAATTCCTCCAACAATTGTTGTCTATAAGAAAGAAAAAACATATTCATCAGATATAAGCATTATATTGAAGCAAAAGTTAACAATACAACTTACATGTATCACTTGTTAAACTTACTCATTCTGCTCAATCTCCAAGCCCACCTGATCAATCTCGGCCTTAACTTCTGCCATCCCGCTGCAAAACGAGAGTTCAATAAAACAATTAAAAAAATCAGCTTAATTAATTAAACGAATTCATCTTGATTAAACATCGGCATTCCAAAGTTATTCAGTTATATAAGCCATGAATAGCTAAACAAGTGAGTTGTGCAACATAGGATTACCAAAATAGCTTGGATGCGCAGAAAAATTGTTACTCTTCACGAATTTCACTCATCTAAGAGCTCAACGTATTAGACAAAATCAGGAAAACATTTTTAAAAAAAAAGTCTAATCACCTCGAAAGTTTCTCATTTATTTTAAGCAGATACCGTCGGGATGCCTCTCCCACCTTCTTTGCGTTACTGCACACCACATGAGATCAAAAATTTAAAATGGAAATTATAGTTCAATCGATTTGGAAATATCTAAATCACTTACATCTTCATCCTCTTTACTACTCTAATGTAATGGTTGTCGTCAATGAATTGGTGCGGGATGGTGAGGTTGTCATCTCGGGACATTGTTATCACATGAGCTTTTCATTCCAAAACAACATATCGATTAGTTGCTCATTCTTTTAACTAAAATCATCATAAGACAAAGCTTCGAGATAGAAGACATAAAACCTTGAATTAGAGCATAACAATTAAAGAGCAACCCAAAATCAACAACAATCAGTTAATGCAGTGAAGCAAAAGAAATAAATCAACAAAAGATATAAAGCCTCGGCACAATACTCAAGGAATAAATCAACATAGAACAGCCCTAAATGGGATCAAAGGAAGACGTAAAGGCTTGAGGCGACAACTGAATCGGGAATAACCCTCAATAGACGAATCAACCCGATTTTTCGATATAAAGCGAATTGAACGTACCTGAACAAGATAGCACTGGGTTTGAGCGATTCGAAAATCAAAGGACGCTGAACACAAGAGAGCACCGCACTTTAGGGTTTGAGTAATTCGAATTTCGAATGTACTGAGATCGATGAACGATTTTGCGCTCTCCAAACTAGAAAAAGTCACCCAATTGCAGGAAAATCCGCACCTTCCCTTCCCGATGCAAAGAGGAACTAGGACGGAGGGAGACGAAGAAGAAGAGAGGTGTTTTTGTGGGCCGACGCGGTCCAAGTTTATCAGGTTCGGACCAATTTGAGCCCGATCAATGAGATTTGGCCCACCAATAGAGTTAATTGCCGGGTTCACCAGCACCACACAAAAGGCAAATCCCCGGTTCTACTCTAATTATACATGTAATTACGTCTCGACCGACTCAGCAAATATATCAACTGATTGGCAGCGCTTTCACAAAGTGTTCCTTTATCGTTTAAATAAAGATTTTAATCAAACGATGCCATCTTAATTGTCACGGCCCGTGTTTAGATAGTGATGGCCGGGTATGGCTTCAGTAATTGTTCATGGAATTCAATAAGAATCCTTTCTCTATTTTATTCAAATGCATGAAAAAATTAGATTTTCACAAGGCGAAATGTTGCTCGAGAACTCCTCTCAATAGAAATCTTAGATCGAGATGAAGAGCACGTGGGAAAGCAGCCCGATATGCCATCCTCTTTGTTAATCTCTTAGTTATTAAATTGCTATGAGTAAATAATAGAATCGAATTAGAAAATCGGATGCTTTACCCGGACTAATACAACATCGTACACAAATTCCCCACTATCAAGTAAAAGTTGAATTTAGAAAATCACGAAATTTCTAAAATTAGATCTCACATTGCAAGAACAGAGGCATACCGCCCCATCCCGACGATGACATGTCCATATTACCGTTCTCGCAGTAGATGTAGTAGAACTAAGGGTATAACGAGTATAAGAGTTCTTGCGTTGCTAGCATTTCTAGGTCCGCACTAACAAAAGTTTCAAAGGAATTAGCAAATGATCGTACTAGGTTGTATTCAATTCAGATCAAATACGTATAGGTGCTTTGCCGCCATTCAATTAAGATAAAATGTGCAAGACTGATTCTGAAGAGGAGGTCAAGAAAAAGGAACATCATAGTTCTCAACCTATCTAATTGAAACCAAGGGGAAAAAAACATAGGTCTATAGGAAACTATCGCCACAACGAAAGGCATCATATACACTTTCGAAGACGAGACAGCCACCCCCATCTGGCTTATGAAGTGAAACATAGCAAAACGGCGCAGAGCAAGCCCTCAGTGAACTTCAATTTGTCTTTCATCAGTCTTTCATCAGTGTTCTCATGCTCAACCTGCCAATCAAAAGAATGGGTTCAGACACTGACATTGGCATGAGATTTTTCTATAAATGGTGCACACGATGATATAAAGCACAAGCGCAGAAATAATAATCAGCTTTTGTTATTATGGTCATCGTTATCGTTGTCATTGGTGTTCAAAAGAATATGCATTGTGACATCAGGCAGAAATCTCAAAGAAGAGTCCAAAAAACTAATTGAATGCTACGTGGGCATTTACTGCTTACAGTGGGGTTAGTAATCCTGGACTAAGACACAGCACCAATTCAATACCAACCTATGAAAGGAACAAGCCATTTCCATGATGAACTGAACAATTTCCCATCCAAGTTAGCTAACCACATATAGATGGCCAAAAAACGCCATAAATAGAATTTGCCCTCAACCCAATGACGGAGACTATATTCATTTAACTATCCTGACTACATGGTATGTGCTCAACCGCCCCCTTTCTCTACTTTTTTTCTCATCCCCTCAAAACTGCAAATGGAGAACCCCACCTGCGCTGGTTCATGCGATGGGAAAACATCCTAAGATATGTGACTTGTGCCATCCCAGCACACTAGATGAGATCGAAGGAGACCCCAGTGTAAAACGTCAAAACATGCACCTCTTAATAGCCTAATCAAAGTTAACATGACCAGAAATTCTGCTACTGCACCATAAACTATCAAAGCTATTTTTGCACAGAACAGTAGTAAGCACCATCCCTCGCATCCTTCACTAGACGTCAGAGTAGAATAAGTTGCCCATCTTTTGCAAACTCCGTATCCCCTGCCGGAGCAAGCCTGCAGACAGAGCAATCCACGTTAAGACTCCTTAACCAGTAAAATTTATTCACGGCGTGGTTACTAGAAGAAGGGAAAAGAAAGAAAGTTGGAACACACATCAGCATCCGCAACATAATGAACGTCATTGATGGTATAACGTCCTCCTTGAAGAAAAACGGCGCAGATGATACATGCGTCCATCTCACCAAAAACAGAAACAGCAGCATCAGCCTCCTGAATGTATCAAAAGTACTTGTTACAATCTGAAGCTTCTTAAAACGTAGGGCTGCTGAAAATAATTCTAACAAAGATCTCATCCTTGCCTATGGAAAATGACCTCTTGAAGTGGAGTCACCTCTTAGAACTACCGTGTAGTCCACATTCTCCAACAACTTTACTGCTGTTTGCAGATTTTGGCAAATATCTTTTATGAGTGCACCGGCCTGTAGCAAAATGACATTTGTTCAGGAACGAGTATTAATATAAACTAAACCTACTAATTCCATAGGGCAATTGCAATTTCCCACAATCCTTCCTTTCTATCTTGATTAAGCAGATCTTTGATTTTCCTCACTGCTTCTCAACAAGAAACAAATCCATAATGATCCATAAGTTCATTAATGCCAGCAAAAGAATTATAACTTGCCTTGTCGGAACTCAGTGACCTGGAGTTAGTCAACATGTAAAAGCATGTTGGTTTTTTCTTGAATTGCTCAACAATTGACTCGACCATCCCACATTGTTATTATAACAGTTAGGACATAGTACCATCATGGTCATGGATAGTAGCATAACGGCAGTTATCTAGAGGGCAGAAGCCCCTATTACAAATCCCTATTACGTTGTATTCATTTCAACAAAATATTCCAGCGGTAATCCTACAAGATCAAATTACAAGCAAATAAAGGTAATTCCTGCCCAAATTGTCAAGGAAAAGTAATATGATAAGGTGAGATCACTTAGGGTTAATCGAATCACTTGGCCATATAACTACAATGGTTGTGCCGAATGACTTGCCAAATAACCTCACTGTGCTGCATCTCTG
Source organism: Eucalyptus decipiens (assembly GCA_014182575.1). Taxonomy (NCBI): domain Eukaryota; kingdom Viridiplantae; phylum Streptophyta; class Magnoliopsida; order Myrtales; family Myrtaceae; genus Eucalyptus; species Eucalyptus decipiens. Next base: position 11,266,230 of record CM024610.1, on the reverse strand, counting down.
ACTAATAATTTATTCTCCAACCCAATTATTAGTTGCTCATTTTGCTTTGGAATTTAGTGTATGAGGTTCTTCAGTATAAACTTCTCAGCACCTCACCTTGTTGTTGGAGGTCAAGAAACCTGCAACGGCAGATATGCCCTTATATCAGTAGATCACAACGGAGTCCTTGAAATAGGTTGAAATCAAGTGGAATTAAGTGAAAAAAGTTATTTCCCTATTTGGCCAAACACCTTTTCCCCTTTGCCCACAAGTTTCTCTCTCCTCTCTCTTTCTTTATTTTTCTTTCTCTCTCTCTCCCTCTCTTTTCCCCCTCGAGCGAAATGCCCCACACCGACTGCCCCCCTTGCTGTCTTCCACTTTGCTTCCTCCAATTTTCTCTTTTTTTTACTTTTCAACACTCATCTTCTCTCTCTTGTCTTATCTTCTTCTCTCTCTCTCTCGGTACTCTCTCTCCCCCCCACTTGTTCGAACGAGACCCAAGCAGAAGCAGAGACAGCAGCACTGAGAGAAAGAAAACCGGATTAGCTCGCCGCCGCCGCCCGCGCTCCGCCACCCGCGCGTCGCCCGCGCTCCGCCCGCTCACTACTCGCCCTCCGCCTCTCTCTCACCCCCTTCAACCGTCGTCGATGCTCCTTTCTCCCTCTCTGTTTCGTGCGAAGATCTACAGAAACAGTAACAGCGACCAGCGTCGCCTGAAGGAGCCACAGCCACGCCGGACCGCCGTTTGCTCGATCGCACGCCGCCTCACACTCCTCGCCCGTACGCCTTCTACCCCCGTCCAGTCGGGCTGCCGTCCACGATCTCGCCCAGCAAGTTGCTGTTCGGTGGTCGTGAGGGACGGTAGAGAGCCGCCGGAGTTCCTACCGCCACCGCCTAGGTCTGGTTCGGCCTCCTCCGTCCATCTCGGCCCTTGCTCGCCTCAAGCTGAGCCTCTTCCCCACCTTCTTCGGCCCCAACCAGCAGCGGACAGAAAGTGCCAAAATGGGTACCAGAGTCCGGTTTCGGCCCGTTTTGACCGTCTTCCCGAGTCCGGATGCTCGGCCTGCCTTGAAGAAAGTCGATCCTCAAGTTGATCCCTTCGTTTTGTGTGAATTTTGTTCACTAATGCCTTCATAATTTGTTAATTATACTTAAAGGTTGATTAGTGCTAGTTAAGTGTAATTAGGTGGTTAGATTAGAATGGATTAGCGATTATTAATTAATTGCATTACATATTAGTTAGGTGGTTAGTGTACTTAGATAGAAATTGCCTATAGTATTTATTAGAGGCTTTTTGGGATTTTTCCCGACCCTTATCGGGTGTTACTTAGGCAATTTGGGCCTAAATGGAATTTTTAGGAATTAAATATTAATTTTCAAAATTAATTATTTAATTATTTATTTTCTAGAAATTCAACTAGGATGGCCAGTAATCGGGATTTTATGCTGATGATCGTGGCGCAGTCCGTTTATTTAATCGAGCTTTATATTGTGCTAAATTGAAATTATTGTATTTATTTATTTTTCGAAATTAATTATTTAATTATTTATTTTCTGGAAATTCAACCGGGATGGCCGGTAATCGGAATCTCGTCGATTATCGTGGTGCAGTCCATTTATTTATTTGAGCTCCACATTATGCTTAATTAAATTGATTGTGCAATTTGAAGAATTATTCCTTAATTGATTGAAATTGAGTAGAATTGTATTTGACATACATTTTATGACCTAAGCAGCTAAACCTAAGTAGTTTTCTGACTTCACGCGCATAGCATGACAATAGACATGAAATAAAACTTTAGTTGGGTAATCAAATTTCAGTTGAAAGAGTGACTAATATAGCCTGTATGGCTTGTGCGTTAAGAGGACAAATATTGTGATTAACCTCTCTCTCTCTCTCTGTGAAGACTAAGAACGAAAATGAGAGAGAAAAAAAATTTGAGGAAGAAAAAAATTATTGGTGTGAGTGAATTTTGCCCAAGCAAATTCTCTCTTGCAAGAAATGCGTACAAGCAAGTGAATACTAATGTTAAGAAGAATGAAATCACATCTAATGCACATGGATCATCAATTGGATTACTTATAGAGGCATCCGAAGATTACTCATTTTGAAACTAAAGTGTTTGGTTCCACAAGTACTAGATGGTGTCGCCCGTGCAAGCTCCCGCTAATAAGCCCAAAGACACATTTGGTTATCTTTCTCGTGAACTTATAGAACAAATGTGGAAGGCTTTAGCAACACTATGATCTCACACATGTAGCAATTGATTTTGTTTTCCACTTTGAGCCCTTGACCAAGCCTCAATCTCTAAATAAAAACTGCTGCTCTAATTAAACATTGAGTTTATACAGGCAAATCCGTATTCCACTTTCACAACAACCATAACAAAGTCATCAGACAAAAGATTGTGTTTGAGTAGAAATCAAATCCTTAAACAAGCCAAAATAGTCATGGCATATGGCAGATTGTCTAAATGTTCCAAAAACAAGCAAAAATAAGAGGGATGGCATTCACAACCCAATCAAAATGAAGCTGAATGATTCTCTGAAATCAATAACTAATCAGCTTTACACCCTCAACAGCGAGGGTGGGATTTAAGATGCTGGCACTATTGTGGTTGTGCGATCTTGACTCCTTCTTCCACAAACATTAATGGCCAATGCCTTTCTTCATCTGACATTGCCGCCTGCAACGTCACCAAAGTCTCGTAATCGTCAATGACCTGCATTTTGGGATAAGAAAATGTCTACAGGTTACGCATCAAGCAACTCCAAAAGCGCTAGCCATATCTAGAACCATTAAATTACCATTATCTTTCTTTTGACATTATCATTCAATCACTCAATATGATCATGAATTGTTGCCAGCTTATCCTTCTCTTTCGTTCTTAATTCGAAAAATTTGTGCCATGAAATTTTCTTCTTGGCTTGGAACTTACGAAACTCATCTATGCAAAAATAAATGATCAACATAACCAAATCAATTATACCACTAGCTTATTGAAAAATACTCAAAAACTTAAGAGATTAACAAATAAAGTTACCTTCGTAAATCTCATCACGAGAGGTTTTGTAATTGCATAAATCCTGATATAGTTTGTTGAGGTTCTCGCTCTCATTCTTCAATTTGTTCTCATACTACATAATATTGTCAAATCAAATAGAATCTCATATTATCAAAGTCGACTAACGCAATACAATTCCTTGCTTACATTTACAGCACGGTGTGGAAATTTCTCCGACAATTGTTGTCTAAAGGAAAAAAAAAAAACATATTTATTATATATAAGCATTATATTGAAGTAAAAGTTAATAATGCCACTTACATGTATCACTTGTTAAACTTACCCATTTCGCTCAATCTCGAACCCACTTGATCAATCTTGGCCTTATCTGACCATCCCACTGCAAAACAAAAGTTCAATAAAATAATAAAATAGAACATGAATCAACTTAATTAATTAAACAAAATTCATATGGATTAAACATTGATATTCCAAAATTATATGGCTTATATCGATGTTTAATCCAGATGAATTCATTTAATTAATTAAGCTGATTCATGTTCATTTTTATTATTTTATTAAACTCTCATTTTACAGCGAGATGGATAGAGTTAAGGCCAAGATTGATTAAGTGGATTCAGAGATTAAGCGGAATGAGTAAGTTTAACAAGTGATACTTGTAAGTGCCATTGTTAACTTTTGCTTCAATATAATGCTTATATATGATGAATATGTTTTTTTTTTTTTTTCCTTTAGACAACAATTGCTAGAAGAATTTTCACATCGTGCTGCAGATGTAAACAAGGAATTGTATTGCATTAGTCGACTTTAATAATATATGATTCTATTTGATTTGACGATGTTATGTAGTACGAGAACAAATTGAAGAATAAGAGTGAGAATCTCAACAAACCATATCAAGATTTATGCAATTATAAAATCTCTCATGATGAGATTTATGAATGTAACTTTATTTGTTAGTCCCTTAAGTTTTTGAATATTTCTCAATAAGCTAGTGGTACAATTGATTTAGTTATGTTGGTCATTTATTTTTGCATAGAGTGTTTCATATTTCATAAGTTCCAAGCCAAGAAGCAAAATTTCATGGCACCTTTGTCGAATTAAAAACGAAGGAGAAGGGTAAGCTAGCAACAATTCATGATTAAATTGAGCGATTGAATGATAATGTCAAAAGGAAGATGATGGTAATTTAATGATTCTAGATATAGCTAGCCCTTTTGGAGTTGCTTGATGCATAACATGTGGACATTTTTTTATCCCCAAAATGCAAGTTCTTGACGATTGCAGGACTTTGGTGACGTTGCATGCGGCAATTTTAGATGAAGAAAGGCATCAAGAATTAATGTATGTGGAAGAAGGGGATCAAGATCGCACAACCACAACAATGATTGCATCTTAAGTCCCGCCCCTGCTGTTGAGGGTGTAAAGCTAATTAGTTTTTGATTTAAGAGAACCATTCAGCTTCATTTTGATTGGGTTGTAAATGCCATCGCCTTTGATTTTTACTTATTTTTGGAACATTTAGACAATCTGGCATATGCTATGACTACTTTGGTTTGTCTAAGAATTTGATTCCTACTCAAACACAATCTTTTGTCCAACAGATTTGGGAAGAAGTATATGGAGTAAACATTATCAGCACAGCCAATGAAAGAAAAGTATTTTCTCAAACAACTAGCAGAAGAAATTGCTGCAAATTCAGACACTGTCAGTTGGTTTTATTGGTCTTGGTGCAATGGGATTTGGCATAGCAACTCGCGTAGTGAAGTCAAATTACTGTGTTTCTGGATTTGATGTAATTTCTCACCTCTAGCTTTCTCCACGGGTGGTGTTGAAAAGTCCATTGCTAGCCTAGAGCAGAAACTAGGCTCATGAATATGTTACTATCATCTTATATTAGCCATTGATGCCTCTGTTTCTATATATGCACAGATTTTATCTGTTCAAAATTCTTCTCACTAACATCCTCATAATGAGAATGTGAACTTTATGGGGCCATCATTGAGTATCCTCTATCGTAGTATACAACAGATATGTGGTGATCTATTTTAGGAGCTATTTGTTAAATCAAGTGTCTAAGGGTCTTAGGAATGTAAAACAGTTTTTTGTCCCACTAAATGCATAAGCAATGAAATTTCACGTTTGTGTTGGAAATAATTGGTTTTGTTTTATCTGGGAGCAACATTTTGCCTTATTGGTTTGTTCCGTTTCCACTATCGTGAAGATGGTTAACCAATTGCTTGCAAGAGTTCATAGTGCATCATTAGCTGAGGCAATGGCTCTTGGAGCTCGCTTAAGTCTTAACACAAGAACATTTTTTGATGCGATAATAAACAACACGGGAAGCTTGTGGTATGTCATTTAAGAGAAGCTTTTATATGCTGTCAGCAGCAAGCAAATGGATAAATGGATACTGGAAGATAAAGTTCTTGCTTTGGCTGCTAACATATTGCTTTTCTGTGGAATTAATCTACCGTAACAATCTATTTTATGAAGGAGCACTTGATTGCAACCATACAAGTTATATTCAGTTGCCACTATTGCCTATCCAAATAGATGAATAAAAATCAGAAAACCTCATTGGCCTCTGGCAATCAATTCCCGCTTTGTTCTATCATCCATTCCTAAACCCATGCATTCAATAAAAAGGGTTCAACTGTTCCGTTAGGATATAAATAATTTCTGCACGGTTCTCTAATAGTGCAAGCTATGGACCTTTCAATATAGCATTAGAGCTCAAGATCTTTGAGTTTGACTCTGCACACTCCCCCTTTCACCCATTTTTTCCCTTCTTTGCACATCTTGGGTGTCTAATAGCTTATGCTTTTATGTTGGATTTTCTAACATGTTCTTGTCTTTCGACAGGGAAACTTAACCTAGGTCTTGGAGTCACAAAAGTGTTTCTAAGAATATGTAACTGCATTTACTCACTCAAATGGGCACCCATTCCCTTGTCAAGTTAAAAGATGCTTGATCATGTATTCTTGTCCTGTGCATGATGTTTGAAAATCAGTTTCCCCACATGCTGGAAAATGATTATAAACCATTCTTGGCACTCGATATATTTGTGAAGTGTCGCGACCTACCCTCAGGAGGAGGGAACGGGTTTAGGGATATTGTCTAAAGGACGAGCTTAAGACCCATGATTAGGCGCAAGCTCTCCCAAGCCCATACCCGCGTTGGGACATTCTTAAAAATTTTGCACAAGGAGTCGCCACTAACCTATTGGGGTCGGCTAGAAACCAAGTAAGACATGAGAGCATGCCTTACTTCCTATGCAACCAGAGAGTCTAGCATCGGGGACTTGATTACACTAATTAACCAATTAATGCCCTTTCGATACCTAATCTTGTTTATTTTGAAAGAAATGATTTTTGTCAGGCAGTCTGAATTGCTTTTATACATATCTACTAACATGTGATCATACGGGTGCACAATCATTAAAATAACAATTAGCAACTAAGAAAAGCGATTAAATAAATTGCATGAAAGAGCAAAAATTTAACACCAAAGAAAAGATAAATATTAATCCTAACTAAATTAAAAAGAAGCCAAAATCAACACATCAATATTGTGCATTCAAAAGGCATTTGTCCCTAACGACAATTGAAACCTTAAGATAAAGCCCCAAAGGCTTAGTTAATTTTTTAGCACAACTCTAGAATTAAGAAATTTCCATTTTCTTTTTTAAAAAAGCTCATAAAATCTTTTTGCAAAATTCTTCAAAAGAAAATCTGAATTTCCTGACATTTTCCAATTTTTTGATTTTTAAATTTTTTAATTAAAAAAAACGAACTTTCAATTTTTTTTGAATATTTTTTTTGGTTCTTTTAATATAATTTCTTAATAGTTAATATTATTATAATCAGAAAAACGGGTCCGGACCGGTAAACCCAATCTAGCCCGTGGACCCAACCCAAACCCGGATCCAACACTTTTGGGTAAAAAAACTTTTTTTTTTTTATTTTTCTTTACAGCCTTTTTTAAGGATTCTTTTTGTTATTTTTTTTATCTTTTCCTCACATCATCTTTTCCCTGCACGTTCTGCCTAACTGTCCTTCCCGAGGGCAGCTTTGCCGTTTTAGTTTTCTATTTTTTATTTATTTTGCTTTTCTCTTCTTTTTTTGATTTTTCTTGATTTTTCTTTTCCCTTTTTATTTTTTTATTTCTTTCCCTCCTGCGACTCCTCCTTCCCAAGACCAACTTTTCCTTTCTTTTTAATATTTTATTTTACTTTTTCACTTTTTCCATATTTTCTCTTTCTTTTATTCTTTTTCTTTTTCTTTTTTTTTGGTCTTCTTCTCCTCCTTGCTTGCCCCCTGCACGCCCAAAGCCCCTTCTTTCACCGAGATCTTGTTCCCCACCGAAGCTCGTCCAAACAGCAACACCGATCGAAGCAACCGGCGTTCCACCACCATCTACTGGCCGTCCATTCCAACCGTCACAGACCACCGTCGGCCACGAACTCCGGCGATTATAAACCCATTTGCCGGAACAAAGAAACACGACCACTCGACGATATATGATTCTTTCACGATAAACGTACAAAAAAAAAAACTCAATGGACACAAGCAAAGCAAATATAATTCTGCGGATATAGGAGCAAGAATGAACTGATCCCGTGCCAAAACATGAAATATTCTTTCTGTTCTCTTTCGAGCATTTTATCAAACACTTGGGATGCACTGGCCAACAGACTCATTCGAGGCAAACATCAACACGACGTGCGAGAGCAACGTTCAAGACCAACTCAAAGGCTAGTTGGTTGCATTTAGAACAGATACGAGGGAAGGACAAACAGCTTCGGCCACAACCCAAGGACCGACGAAACCGGAGCTCACGCGAACTAGTCGGACACGAGCTCCGGCCCGATGCCTAAAAAATGAGCAGATGTAGCTCAGGAAGGCCTACCTGGTTCGGATGAGACACGTAGCGACGGACGGCGACTGACGGTCGGGCCTCTAGCAACGGCCAGGGACTTTCCGATCTCACTCTCTCCCTAGCTCGCTCTCGACTCTCTCTGTGCTGTTGGGCTCCGAAGACTACAGCGGCGGTCGACGGCTCACCGGCGGCAGTTGGACGTTCCGGGGGCTCCTCGGCTCCTTCTCCGGCCTACTCCCTCTCGGTTCTCTCTTTCGGTTTTTCTTTTTTTTCCCTTTGCTTCAGATCTGGATTCTGGGGAAGATGGTGACGAACGGCGTCGACTGGGTGGCTCGTCGGCGACGGTGGTGGTGGCCCAGAGAGGGCTGCAACGGCGACGCCTCCTCCCCTCCGTTTTTTCCCCCCTCCTCTCTTTCTCGCTCCCTTAAAACTCTCCCCCTCCTCCTCTCTTTCTTGTTCGCTTAAAACTCTCTCCCTCCCCTTGTTCGCTCTTCTGTTCTCTTCCTTTTCCTCGGTCTCCGATGCCCCTCTGTTCACTGTCCTCCTGCCAATCCCCTGCTGCCTTCTTTTTGCAGGTTTCGCGTGCGAAACCAGCTGGAGGAGGACAGAGGCTAACGTGGGCCGGGCCAAGAGGGAAACGGGCTCAGCCCCTTCCACGTTTTTTTTTTCCTTTTTTTTTTTTGTTTTTTTTTTGCTTTCGTTTTTTTTTTGTTTTCGTTTTTTTTAAACGACTAATTCCTAATTTTGTACATAATAAAATTGTAAAATTTAGGTGTAGGATCTGCTATGGCATAAGTCTCTTGCTCTTTGCAATCTTTTGAAGAACTTGTGAAACACTACATGGACAATCTTTTAATTTCTCCAGGGTATTGTTTCCCGTGAATGTTCATCACGTAAAGTCAACTGTCGCACACCAACTCCACTGTATAGCTGTTATTTTCTCTATCGAGTTTGAAATAGTTCAAATGCTTATCTAACTGATAAACAAAAGAACGGTCATGGCCGCAGAAGATTTCATTTCGTCTTCATTTAACCTTATGGTGGCTGACTCAGGTGACCAAGAAGAACAGGGCTGCAGGAGTTCTGGAGAACTTTAAAGAGGGTGAAAAGTATGCTGAGCATTCTCTAAGGAAGTTAGTTCGAAACAGGGCTCCAGAAATCATGCCATCCATCAACAGCTTCTTCACAAGCCCAGTTCGGAATTAAATCCACATAAGGAAAACCTGAATTCTTCTACTGGATGGAGTAAAACTCAGTTGACTTCATCATGACTCTGGTGATGTGATTGTAACATTCTCATACGATGGTTATGACTGCTCAAAAAAATAAGCTCAGCGGAACTTTTTATTTTTATTTTTTTATGTGATACTATCAATGGGTCAACTATCGTCTACGGAATAAGGCTTTTATATTCTTCTCGACATGGATTGGTGCATATTTTTATCTTTTCAACTTCTGTATGTCCGCAGTGATTCGGCATATGCTTTACTCAGTTGCTTTACTGTTTTGTTATTCATATTCCTAGTCTTCCATTAATCTTATCAGCCAGAAACCTTAGTTTTTACCCGGATTTCCCAACTGATTATTCTATGAGAAATTTCAGAATGCTCGTTGGAATGATTTGATTTGGGGTTTAACAGTTTAATTCTGTGGAACTTCCATGTGGATGTAACTACACAGTAGGCTGACCTCCCAAGTGTTCTTAGGAGCTTTCACAAACCTGCACATTCTCCTTTTTCCGCCATTTCACTTGCTTAGCGATAAAAAGGAAAAACAAATTAAGCAAGAGAGCCTGGGGATATCATATCGTTCTTAGCACCTGCTTAGCTGAATTCTCATTCGGGTAAAAACTCTCCCATCGTCAAGTAGTTTGCTGGCAGCCAGGTTTTTCACCTCATCATGTACAAGTACAATGAACAATGAGGGTTTCATTTACCCTGTAGTTAGAAACAGCTGACCCAATCCAATTTGGTTACTGCTGTTTCGATAAGTCATGGTGAGAAGTTTAAGAATGCCAATCTTTTTAGTTTCTCTCTAAGCATGGCATTATCATTAGCATATTGTCAGCATGACAGGCTTCTCACTTGTACCACACGAGATACCAGAAGGAATCATGAAGAATTCTTAGTCCCATGTTTAGCTCCGGCAATAACTATTTGGATCTAGAGGGACCTTCAAAACAACATTCAAATAATTTCAATGGTCAAATTGTTCCATCTAAAAGTTATCCATATCGACTGCCCAGCAACAACACGGGAATTCTCCCCCAAAACCCCTTTTGATGTTTTTAAGGTTACAACAATCTAATAAGAAACAATTTGAAGGAAACTGAGCTGCCTAAGATTACAAAGCTGCTATGCTGAGAGAATTCTCCTTATCATCCAAACTGAATTATCTGACTCCACCTGAAGCCTCCTTTGCAACAAAAACGACTTCTTCTCAGTCCTCACATAAGAGTTCCTAGTGGAAAGCATATATCCACCGGATTTTTACCCCATCTGGAACTTAGGATAGAAAGTAGAGGCAAAATGGTAGAAGCAGGGGCATGAGCCGGCCAGACAGAGGTGCAACAAGAAGCTTCTTATGAGATTTACATGCATACAAGTAGAATGATCAACTATGAAATCTCCAGTTATCTAGATGATTTCTCATAAATGAAACATCATGACACAAACTGTCAAAAATTGACCAAACTTTCACATACCTAAGAAACCAAGGGCCACTTTCTCTATTCCAGAAGTATGCAGTCAATTGGCAAGGAAAGTTACAGCAAGTAGCTTGCACAGCCTTAAGGATTCGTCATCTTTTGGGAGGAGATCCATATTATGTTATATCCTCAACACAATGCCACACCTGCTTTGAAAATTTCACAACTCCATCTTTTATCGGCAATGTTATGGAGGAAAATGCTCAGCACTCATTGAAGGAAAACCAGATTGTGCTATTCTCATTCCTCGTAGTAGACTCTTTGCAGTCTCTTTCTCCTGTATTTGTAAAACCAAAATAAATGGAAAAGATCAATCAATAATGCTAGCAAGCAATATGGTCTTCCAATATACAGCCAGGGCAAAGTAAATAACTTACTGGGCCAGTATAATCAAGAAGACGTGTGCAATACACCTCTGCCTCCTCAAATCTCTTCTGGTCTTTGCAATGTGTGGCAAGAAAAAGCAAAGCTTCAACCATATTAGGTCCATCCCTCTCTTCAGCTTCCATCCGCTCCAGATCCTTTTTGTAGTAAAAAGCAGCTTCTTCTAAACGCCCAAGTTCACGATGCAACTTTGCTAGCTGATGAAGAGCAATTGCTTCCCTGTCATTAGAATTCGCTGCCTTCCTGTAACACTTGATTGCCTCTTCTAGCATGTGAAGTTGGTCTTTTTCATAACACTTAGCCATAGCAATCCATAAGCGAGAATCACTTGGCTGCAAGAATACAGATTTTCTGAAATAATGGAGAGCATAGAAAGGCATCTGCATCATCTCATAGGCCTGTCCTAAACCATACCAGGCTCGGTATTCACATGGATTTATATCTACAGCTCGCCGATAGGCATCAACAGCTGCTGGAGTGTTATTCATCTCAATGTATTCATGACCCATAAGAGTCCAAGCAGATAAACAGTTCTTATTCAATTTAAGGGCCCTCCTAAAATACATAACTGACTTCTCATGTTGGCCTTTCAAGCTATAATAATTTCCAATTATACAACAAGATTCTGGTCTGTACTTATCAGTCATGAATACCCTGTGGGCAAGATAACTCAAGGCAGAAAAGCATTCCTTGGCATAGAGTACATTGGAATACATATCCATGTCCTCCACTCGGTAAGGATCATTTCTCAGGAGTTCTTCAAATATCACTTCTACTTGTTCAAATTCCCTTAGACTGTACTGCACTTTTGCAATTTGTGCCTGTATGTAATTACTGAAACTGAAGGTGCCTTGCAGATACTCGTATTTTGCTAAGGACTCATTGTGCATTCTGAGTTCTTGATATGCACCAGCAAGAAAGAAATCCTTCATCCAATGGTTATTGAGAGGTAGACTGTGTAATATGTCAATTGTAGTGCACAAGGATTGTAACTCTGACCATGCACTCCAGTTCCAAGGATAGCTATTCACAGATTCCACAAGAAGGTTACGTGCAAGGTGCTCATTGCCTTTCTCTTTAAGAACAAGACCATACAAGTACAACCCAAAGGGATCAATGGACCCATTCTTACGTAGCATTGACAACTCCCTCTCCAGAGAAACCAATTCCTTGTTAACAGCATCACTCTTACCTAAGGGCCCTTCAAGTTCTATATTCTCTTCGTCTTTCCGCTTTTCTCCAGCCTACATAAAACAAATGATAGGTACAACTTATAAGAATGCTTAAGTGGGACTATGGACAGTCAGGAGTTTCTTCAAATTATGCAGCCTCCAATGCAATGTACGTTTGCACATGATCAAAATGGCTAATGAAAATCTGTGCAGAAACTTGGAGAGGCAGCTCCATAAAGCAAGCAGGTAATGCCGTCATTCTCTAGGTACCAAAGTATAAGCAAGTCATCCAGAGAAAAGTGAAAGTCATCCAGTGATTTGCCGAACAGTGGTAAATTCATACCATACAAACCTTAAGCTAAATTTAAATCTCCATAATATCAATTTTCACCTATAAACTTCAGCATCCAAGCACATCTTAGGCAATGAAGATTGTAACGACATGAACTGCTCATTGTGACATAGCCACAGTCAACATGCTTATTATAAGTGCATAAGTCTAAACTAATCAAATCTTTTGTTGGGTGTGTAAGTTGATTATTGCTTTGACAAACAGACTCAACCCAAGAATACCTAAGATCTAGAACATATCTATCAGGTTGTTGTGGATAATTGTCAGCACAAGGAAAAGAGAAATGAAAGGATATAACATGTTGTGAAATAGCTCTCGACAGAAGCCTCGAGTGACAAACCAGATAAAGAGCATAACATTGTAGGAAGACGGCTTTCTTCCCAGACTGATCCCGAAGCACATGAGCAGCCCTCCTATACTCGCGGCAGTCAAAGTAAGACTTGGCCAGAAGATAAAAGTCACCATCAACTATGTTGTCTTCCTCCATGACCGGAGTACTCACATATGACACCCCAGTAATTGGCGTCGATGTGATCTCGTTGTTGCGGAATCTCCTGTGGATACTGGAGCTCCCACGCTGGAATCTGGTGTTTGAAGGTGTGAACTTTACCGGGTCTAGCTCGATTCCCACTAATTGTTCCGCCGCCCTGCACATAATCATACTCTTCATGAAACTAAGGCGAAACATATTGAACAGAGAACGTATCCAATTTCTCCTCCATAAGATCAAGTAACTAGGAGCAGATAATGATAAAGAACATTCATGCTGTGCGTCTTTGATCATTTACAGGGTTTTACCCACCCTAAGCTTCTAACACTAGATATTGGAGCGTGCGGCTTAAATTTTCGCAATTGGAGAGTAAAGCTCACACTTTCGGCAGTTTATTCGACTAATTCAGAAATCCCATTACCCAAAACAAGTCTAAGAATCAAGAAAGTGGACAGCACCCACCGATTTCGGAAGTAAAGGCAGCAACGTATGGCCCCATAAAGCATCTTTTTCTTCTTCTTTTCAACACTACCGTCTCCACGTTCTACCCAACACGGAAGTGCTTGAAATCGGGGGTAGGGTTTTCAGGACGCAATACCATTTGGAAGCAGAGTAGAGGCAGCGATCGCTGAGCTGGCGGACTGCAATCCGGAGCTCGTTGCGGCAGATTTCCTTCGAACCCATCGAAACTCTCTCGAATCGCGGAATCTACGAACTGCGCGACCGCATTCAGTGGGAAAGAAGTTGAGGTCGTGGTTCTTGGCGGTGCCGAAGCTTCTACGGAGCGGCGGCAATAGGAGTGGCGGCGGCGGTCGTCGGCGGTCGTCGGCGGCGACGAGGAAAAGCGGCTGTCTTTCTCCGTCGTCGTCGGCCGCTTGCTCCCCTTCCTCTTCCCCTTCTCAAGACGTTGTTCGTAAAGAAGACGAGGGAGACACTGTAGTCTAAAAAGCAGCGACACTCTCCGAAAGTCCCACACGCAGTCAACTCTTCCTGACACACTTCAACACGCGAGCCCGAAATTCCAACGCACGATTCCGACGCGTAGGGAGTTATACAAGAAATTCCGACAGCCAGCCACGCGCCGCCGAAGAGGGGGCGGAGGTTTGGTGTTCTTGACGGAGGCGGAGAAGCGGGAGGTGGAGGACTCACGTGGCCGTCGCGCCCAACAGTGAGTGGAGCCGCTATCTGGACGAGCTCCCGCCGCGGTGGCGGCGGCGGCGCTGGAATTCCGGCGAAAGGAGCAAATGGGTATATCAGGATGGGACGAAAGTTGGGAACTTGGGAGAGATCTAGGGTCGGAAAGCAATGAATCGAAGAAGGATTAATGGTGGTGGTGGAGATGGAGATGGTGGAGATTCTTCGCGTCAAAAGCAGTGGAGGAGGTTCGCAGAGAAGACGAATTATCACGCACGCCCGTCCTTGCTCCTCTTTTCTTTCTTTCTTTTTTTTTTTATTTGTCATTCTTTAAATTATTTCGATTTTTGGGGGAGGTGCACGTTTTTGGGAGCGCATGATTGGCCATGGGGCCCGAGCCAAATTCAATCTTGGCCATTGGATCATCAAATTTTGCAGTGTTGCTTTTTCTTTTTCTTTTTTGAATTATTGGAAATGGGCGGTGGTTAATTGGAGCAGTTGTATTCCTTAGGTGATCTCCATCTTTTTTATCGATCTTGCAATTGCGTTTGAATTGAATGAATTGCTAAAAAAGCGTGGCCGCTTTGGCGGGATGGAGGGTTCATAAATTCATTTGAGATTTTTTTAAATTATTTATTTATTTGTTTATAAAATTAAATTTAATTAATTTGACTTAAATTATTATGTATATATAAAAATATTTATTTTATATATAATGTGTCTCAACATGTTGGAATTTTTTATTTTTAAAAAATGAGATGTCGATGTGTTTTTTCGTGTTGTGTCGCGTGTCTGACATGTTTAGGTCGGTTCTACTTAAAATGTAGTGAAGTTTAAATGCTAGAATTGGTAATTTCTGATCCCTATCCTTAATTTGATTTGAATTTGATATTTTATTTTTTCTTTCTTTCTTTTTTTTTTTTTTTTTTTTTTTGTTTTTTGGCTTATGCACAAAATGTAATTACAAAAGCCACGAGGGCTATAAATTATTTGTCAACATGGGAAACAAAGGATTTTAATTGTCCCGCTACATCAAGAGGAAACAAAGGATCAAAATCCAACCAATTTTCTTTGAGAAAACGATGATAATATATAATTATTAAAAATTTACTCAACTCAATATTCGTTGAGATAAGCTCAATATGTTTTCATGTTTGGACTAATGTCGCTCTTTGGGGAAAATGGAAGGGAAGCTTGCTTTTTCTTTTTCTTTTTTTAATATAGAACCATAAAAAATGACAAAATTTATTTATTCGAACAAGCAAAAGATAGGTGAATAGAGAGTTTGAGCGGGCATTTAAATTTGATGTCAAATTTTCAAATTGTTTTGTATGATTGTAATATATTTGTCATGTGATAATTCTTAAGTGGATCGGATTAGAAAAATGTGAGTAATGTGATCTTTTGATATCAAGTAGGGATAAGCATAATCTAAGTGAGCGATTCTCACTCTAGAATCAAGAAGCGCAGACTGATTTCCAAAAATTGAAATTGAAAACGTTCTATTGGGTTCATGGAACCGGTCCATCAAATTTTGTGCACTCAGCGCAACGTCTTTTGACTAAAAGAACTTCCCTATTCTTAAGTGTAAGATTGATAAAAAAGATGGAGATTACTTAAGGAATATAATGAGCGCCTAGGGTCTCCTGCTGCAGGCTTTTCAAACTTGTCGTGGCTCGTGCATGCTTCAAAACTCCGGTAGTCGTATGTTTTAGACAGTAATTCAATGAAGAAAATCATTGGCCATGAATTTGCAGTAGTGGATGAATTAATTGCTTCAAGAGTATTCTCACGTCTTGAATATATTCTAACGGTAGTTGTATGTTTTAGACAGCAATTCAATGAAGAAAATCATTGGCCATGAATTTGCAGTAGTGGAGGAATTAATTGCTTCAAGAGTATTCTCACGTCTTGAATATATACTCCCGCAAAGACTTCCACAACGAATGCGCATTTGCGATCGCACTTTATTCCTTTCCTCAAGGGGCAATCTCGAAATATCCTGGTGCCCTCGTCTCGAAAAGTCGCCGTTGAACACGAACAGTGTAAGGGGATTCTTACACTGTTTGAGAAAACTAAAAGGGTGTTTGATGAGGTGCCTAGAGAGGGAATTCTTCCTTCTGTTGCGACTTATAATGCCATGATTCAGGTTCTCTGTAAGAAAGACAATGTGGAAAATGTGATTCTGGTTTTCGAAGAAATGTTGAGGAAGGGTTATGTGCCCAACCTGATCACTTACAATTTGGTGATTAGGGGACTGTGTCATGCGGGGCATACGGATAGGGCTGTGCAATTTACGTCGAGAATGGAGGAGGATGGTTGCGAACCTAATGTTCAGACGTACAACATCATAATTCATTACTTTTGCGATGCTGGAGAAATAGAGAATGGCGTGCTCCTGTTTGAGAAAATGGGAAGCGGGGTTGCTTGCCAAATTTGGACACGTACAACATCCTCGCCAGTTCCATGTTTGTCAGGAAGAAATCGGATGATTTGGTGCTGGCTGGGAAATTGTTGATTGAGATGGTTGACGGAGGATTTGTGCCAAGAAAATTAACTTTCAACAGGGTCTTGAATGGTCTTTTACTTACTGGAAACCAAGGTTTTGTAAAGGAGATCCTTAGAGTGCAAAGCAAATCTGGTCGTCTTCCTCATTGTTTCAAGTTATAGTTTGAGCTCTCTGTTGATCCACACTGAACCTGCTGATGAGATTCATCCCCTTTTCTCAGCTCAAGTTTCAGCTTTTCAGATCTTACATAATATATCAGCGAGCAGCAAACATCCAGGGGACAGGTTTTGCCATTGTAAGCTCCTACAGATGTAACAGATAATCTTTCAACTTTTTTTATTTTGAGGCTGTCCTTGTGACCCAGTGGTCAGAATGAGATAGCTGGTAGATGCTGTCCCGGTTATACTTCTCCAGTTGGAACTTGGATGATGTTGTGAAAATATCGATCAGGATTTTGGCAGAAAGAAATCCTGGGCCTAGAGTGCAGGCTTATCATCTTGAAGGACGAAACTTTGATCCTGTCTACTTGTTGCTTGACATTGTGCAGTCGGCAAGGAAGAGTGGCCGCTGGAATCTGTGGCACTTCCGACATCTTCAGAGCCTTTTTACTTGTAGTAATTCAAGTAAGTTAGGCACATTCTTGCAGAAACACTCTACAGTGTTGGAACTTCTTGTTCTTTTGGTGCTTTATGTCTTTTCTTTTGCTGTTCTCTCAGGTGACATTGTCATTCATTTATATGGAGGTCAGATTGATGTCCCTTGATAAGGCCGCAAGGTTTTTAAGGGTGATTGACCACTCGATTTGTTTATCAAGGAGAACCCAGTATTCCCTGATTTCACTCTTTGAATGAATCTGCTGCAGCTTAAAATGCTTAACATTCTCCTCCTCCATGAATGTCATTGGGAAGGTATTGCTTTCATTGATGGAAGTGATGTTCATTTAGTTTTAGCTGTCCTGATTTTTCTTCTAAGCCAATTTATCTTGTTTATTAGGGTTCGCCGTGCTACAATACTCCGGCTTTGGGTGTTTGCTGGTGTGTTGTAAATTTTGGAGCAAATGCTTGACTGCTTCTTCAAGTTTGACAGGCTGATATTTGGGACAGAAGCAAGTGATTGGCTTGAGAGCTATTCTGTGGCTACTCACCTGACGAGATCGTGGGCTAGAAAAAAGGACTGAAAGCAATTGAAAGCTGGAATGAGAAGGATGAGATTTGGAGAATGCACTTGGATGACGCAAATATAGTGCGACCTATCAGCTTTGCTCCAGTTTGTGTTTTTCTACTGTGTCACTGAACGTGTTCTTACTTCTGAGACTTGAGAAAAGGCAAAAACACAATAAGTACTGGGATCATTTTCTTTTATATATGCATTTAGAATCTAATTTTAAATGAAATCTGCCAATTCTAGATACCTTAATGCTTTACATTCTCCTCCTCCATGAATGTCACTGGGAAGGCTCTTTTATGATGGATGGACATTTACAAGGTTGGCTTGTAGTGTCTATTTGCTAAATTATGCAGGAATTTCTTGTATTGAAAACACTGCCATTCGAATGGACAGCATTGTTGTAACTCCCTGAAATGACTCCATGCAGAATTTTCATAAATCGCACCTCGCTTATTAACTTTGTTTCACATAATGCAGTGCTTAAAGAACATACTTTGGCAAGATAAGCCTCAGATATGTGCATGAAGAAAATGTAAGGATGCAGTAGCTGGGCATCGAACTAGCTTTACCCAGTCCATCAAGCAACAGCACATATCAAATTCTAAGGAGGCAGCCATCCGGCAGAGCTCTGGCTTAATAATGGCAGTGTTGAGAAAGTAGCAAGGACTATGCATCAATATGGTCTTCATATAAAGGCACTCATGAAAATTTGCACAAGCTTTTGTGAATGAAGTACAGTACTGAAATGCTAATGAGTAGAAATAAAATGATAAACAAGATCCGCGATCTTGTTCGACTTTTTTTCCTATCCATTCTATAGTCGATATACAATGGCCTCCAACCCTTATTTTTAGTAGTTGGCACAAGGAAAACATCCTGAGCTATATACCTCAGTAGAGTTCACAGCTTTGAGGGAGATTTATACCATCCCCAAGGTTCACTGGATATGTACTGTGTAACCTGCTTCACGCTCAAATAATTATCCAGTCCCCTGCGAAAAAAAGCACAATCATCTGGTCAGTACGAAGCTATGATCATCAAATTTTCTCAGTGCAATGCAAACCTACTGAAATAATGCACTAAGCGGTTACAATTTTGCAGACTCATAAGTTATAACTACCGTACAAGACAAAAATCATTCGGAGATCAGACTCCCTTTCTCCGCTAGATCATTTTTCTATTCTCCTTGAAGTTCTGTCATCCATTTGGTCATAGAGAAGCCGACGATACCATCCTCCTAACTCCCGACCAAAACCACTCCGTTTGTTTCCTCCCCAAGGGGCCTGACAGAAGCATGGCTGTGAACAGTTGATCCACACAATGCCTGCCTGGAAAGCCTGCAATTCACCACCAAGATATGACAAAAATCAAGTAATCCAACAACGTAAATACGTCCCATGTACATCTTTAGGTCATCTGAGGGCCAAAATTTCACATAATTGTACATTGAACCTCACCTTGGTCACGTGCTCACACCTTTCCAAGTCATTTGACAACACAGCAGCACCTAGTCCATGACTGCAAAGCATTGATTAATCGTGAGATTCTCATAATGTCCCAATTTCAAGAAGTTTACCCAGGCCAGAGTGGAGTAACAATTTCGATCACAATAAATGAGCAGATTCTCCACTGTATTCTGAACACTATCGAAAGAATGAACCAACTCACTGGGTATCATTTGCTAATTCAATGGCCTCCTGCCAAATGTTTTAACGCACAGAACAGGTCCAAAGACTTCCTCTCTCCAAATTTGCATTGATGTGGTGACATCAGTTATAATGGTTGGCTCAAGGAAGAATCCCTTCCTCAAATGCTATCAATTGTTTGAGATTATACACAGAAGTCAGGAAAAGCATTTTCAGAAGCAGAAGGGTTCTTCACGAGAGTACTAAAAGTGACGAGCTAGAGCCCTGTACCTTGGAACGATCTCCACCACACAAAATAGCAGCCCCCTCGCTCTTAGCCGTGGAGATGAACTTCAGTATTTTCTAATACTGAAGCAAAGAAAATGAAATTATCATTTCGACATCCAGGTGGCAGATTTGATGCTAAACATTGAAAAGTGAAAAGAACCAATGGTAATTAAAAATCCCAGACTAAAGCCATTTCCCATGATTTCTGCCAAACACATGGCACTTATGGGAGAAATTATCGCCTTCATTCCACAAGTCACCTCAAAAATGATCATTTGCCCCCGATTATAGTGAATGAACGGCGTAGATTATACCCAAGATACAACTGCTGCAATGGCTATGGGACAAGGGCTACACTTCTCCCAAAAATAAGATAATTGTGGAAGTTATGTATTCTAAATCTTCACTACTATCTACAGTGGTTGGTAAACTAATCCAGGAATTTGTTAAGACCGAAAACCCTAGAGAATGCATCTTCACAAATGGGTAAGGGTCGTAAGATAATAACGGACTCATATACATGCATTAACTAGTAGACTACAGAACTATACAGTACCGAACCTGCAGGTAATGAAAGATATACCTGCCCCTCGCTCACGGGCCAAGCCTGCAACCCTTTTCTAAGGGATCAGATATTTTTAAATTTTTGCTCCACTGAACAAGCTTCTCGATGAACTGAGCTGCAATGCTTTCCTGAAAAAATTGTGATATACCCATTCAATATAATGCAAAACATATAATATAATGGTTTGAAAGAGAGCAATCACTTCATAAGATATTATGCACACCTAGCGAACAATTATGGTCATCTGACATCTGACATTTTATTTCATTTAAGCATGACTTTTGTGTGCCCAAAGTTCTCAGTTACTTCTTCGCAAATTATAAGCACACAGTTTTCTCAACTAAAAGATTTTCTCGACTCCTTCCATAAAGCTGGTACAGAGGGTTTTTTTTTTTTTGATTTCATGTACAGAGGGTTGACTCGACATTAGTTCCACATGTTCTTATGAATGGCTCACAAGATCTGACTACTCAATTCATAACTTCTCTCAATAAATTGATTTAAAGCTCCCGAATCTTCAATAACAACAAAGAAGATTCTCGTGGCATTTTGCTTTTCTTTTTCACATTACATATGGATCTCCAGGTTGATGCATGATATCTCATGCTAATTCAGGAATGCAACCATATGCATGATTAGGTAGAACGAAGTAAAATCAATCCAGAAGTTTTACCAAGTGCAAGTGCCAGATGTAGGAAATAAAAGAACCACGTACAAAATGACCTTGCAATGCGGAGATAACTTACACGCACGATAAGTCTAGATGTAGCACTACAAATTTGACCATTCGTCCAAAAGCATCCAAAAATTGTTCATTCAGCAGCTGTTTAAAATACAAGTAGTAAGTCCTATTGTCAGCAACATTGCATACATAATCAAGCTTATTCACATAGAAATCACCCAAGAATGAATGCACCAACGCAACGAACTTCTGAAGGAAAATAGCAATTGTATCAGTCTTATTGAGGGGTATGTGCTCCAGAATGCACCAACCTTTTTCAAGATCAACATCCTTAAACACAACAATGGGGTTTTTTCCACCAAGTTCCAGCAAAACAGGCTGCGAGGTCATAACGTACACATGCCAGAAAGGTTACTCTCACACGAAGACTTTCCTCTGTTGAATTCAACAAAGACATGAAAAATAGCTGCACCTTGACAAGTAGAGCAGCGGCGGTCATAATCTTGCTTCCCGGAGCTGAGCTTCCTGTAAATGCAATCTGTTGATAAGACCCAGCTGAGGTGGGGTAGACACATAGTGATATATGTAAAAATAAAATAAAATAAAACCAATTTGCAGAATGTGTCAGAGGAAACTTCACAAAATGTTAATGAAGAGATGATGGGAGAATACAGACCTTGTCCACTTGGGGATGAGATGCCAAAGGAGCTCCAGCTTCATGGCCAAGTCCAGTCAGACTATTGAGGACACCAGGAGGAAGACCCACCTCCCTACACACCTCAGCATGCTCCAAGCATGTCCTGAAGTTTCAAGAATACACTCAGGTGCATTAAAAAAATAATAAGGAAAATGAGTGAATTGAGTTAATGATGCAAGTGAAGATTAACACATCCACAGATGCCAACTCAGAAGGCTTTAGTATCGCTGTGCAACCAGCAGCCAGAGCAGGAGCTACTTTCCAAGTAGCCATCAAAAGAGGGTGGTTCCTGCATTGCATGAGATTCATCGTCATAACCAAGAACTTTTATCATTTTACTCCATCAAGGAAGGCCATTGAACGTTCAGAGCAAGAATTAAAAATCATCATCTCCCAAATGACACAAAAACTCATGTTGCTACCAAAACAGCGAAGTCTAACAAGAGCAGATGAGAATCTCACAAAAACCACAGGCCATCATTTAGTTGCTAGAGGCTGATGATAACATGGTGATCCAGTCAATGATATCTAATGGTTAGAAAGAAAAACTATGATATTTCTAGGTGGCGCATCTGGTCAGCAGAATAAAGCACCATTACCATGGACTAATTAATGCAACACCAACTACTTCCTTGAGGACATTGCTCTTAAATGACTCCATAGGAAGAGAGACAGGAGCCTTTTGCTTAGCACCCAAACCTTCAGCAAGATCTGCGTAGTACTCAAAGCAACCAGCTACATCGTCCTGGATGGAATTAACAACCATATTAGTGAATTATATGGGAACAAAAGTAAAATGTTGCACAACCTTTACAAATGGCACCATGTCCCATGCTGCTTCGTCCAGAGGTTTTCCACAGTCAATTGCCTCCAGTTTTCCTCTAATTATGTGGGAGTTACAAGTAATAATTCTTCCACCATCATATGATAAAACAGTGGAATAACGGAGAATTATAGAGGAAGACTAAGGGTCTTCTTTCACCTTCTATGAAGAGGTAGGGCTTCTCACAAGCAAATAACATAGGACAATATAAAACACTGAAAAATAGTCCCGTCATTCTAGAGGAACCCAACTCTTGCTCGAGTAGTATGAGTTTGCCAATGAGTGGTTTACGGGTTCGAAGAAATATTACATAAAGATTGTGATTTTAACTAGCAATGTAAAATAGTCCCGTCATTCTAGAGGAATTATGTTGAGACTGCAAGAGATATGTAGTTAAATAATTGTGCTACGTTTCTGCTGCCCATTCTTCAATGTTGGTATCAAAGCGAGTAATGGACTCTATTCA
Source organism: Eucalyptus decipiens (assembly GCA_014182575.1). NCBI lineage: Eukaryota > Viridiplantae > Streptophyta > Magnoliopsida > Myrtales > Myrtaceae > Eucalyptus > Eucalyptus decipiens. The sequence continues at coordinate 11,243,283 of CM024610.1, read as the reverse complement.
TTGTGAATGTTAGAATCACTAATTTAGAGTTTGATAAGTAGCATATGATACTTTTGTTTATATATGTTATTGATTTAATGCTTAACATCAATCAAGAAAGTGTACGGGATAGTTAAGTGGGAGTGTTTTTTTAGTTAAGTGAGACTTATTAGTATTCTCCTACAATTTATTTCTACGCATATTAAAACTAAATATAACCATTGAGTACTTGGGCGCAAGAGATGATCAAGAGCATTTGCAAATTTTTGATCTTGTGACTTGCATAAAATTTTTATTATGTAATTTAAATTAATGCTGCAAAATAGTGATATGTGCTAATTATTAATATCTCATGCGCATTTTCTTGAATGTGGTTGAAAATGGCTGCGAGAAATTTTTTTGATAATATGAACAAAAATGAGAAACTAGATGGCGAGAACTATAACATCTTGCTCTGAAAGATTCAATATTTCCTTGATGAGCAAGAGAGATTTCCTTGATGAGCAAGAGGTGATGGAAACCCTAGATTGTTGTGATCTTGAAGGAGGTGGCTTGCCTCAATGTCGCCGTGATCTTGAAGCCTACCAAAATTGGCGGAAGAAAGATCATTAATCTGGTTGGAGCAATTAAATGTCAAAGCAATTCAAACTTAGAGCAAGTTCTGGGGCTAGGTTCCAATGGAATCGATAGCGAGCACACATGCAGTGGAATGATCGGATTCCTGTTCGCATCCGCAATTCCTGATCTCCACTCTCGATTGGAATTTGCCATAAATCTTTTTTCGAACCCTGGCTCTCTCTTCTTCCCCCGATATCTTTCTCAACTTTTGTATGGCTTAAAATGGAGATGATTTTTTGGGACAAAAATGGCCTCATCCAATTGTAAGAAATGCACATGTGACTGTCGCCGTGGTCATCGTAAGTTGCCTTTTACAACTGGCGATGAGGTGTGGATTGTTTAGAATATGGTGGTACACTTTGAGGGATATTCTTTTTATCTATAGAAAAAGTCCCCTAGCTCTCTCTTCTTCCCCCAATATTTTTCTCAACTTTTGCATGGCTTAAAAAGGAGATGATTTTTTGGGACAAAAATGCCCTCACCCAATTGTAAGAAATGCACATGTGATTGTCGCCATGGTCGTCGGAAGTTGCCTTTTACAACTGGCGATGAGGTGTGGGTCGTTTAGAGTATGGTGTTTCACTTTGAGGGTGTAATATTAGGTTAGTGGGCCCCAAAAGAAGAAAAAAAAAGAAGTTGAAAAGTCAATATGCAAAAAGGAGAGGGGTCAGTTAAATAGAAGTTGAGAGGTCCCTCGACCCTAAAGAAAAGAAAGAAAAGAAGAAGAAGAAGAAGAAGAAGAGAAAAGGGAAGAAAGGAAATGGTTTTTGGCACGTGCACGCCACGGATGCCTCGCCAAGTCGACTCGACTCCATAACGCAGCACCTGGTAAGAGATTAGGCCCCTCATTCGTCCAATTGAAGTAATTTATGGGTTTAGGGTTCAAATTCGAAATTTTTGGAAAATCGAGTGGCGAAGTCCAATGTTGGAGTCGTTGAGCCGTGTATTTTTGTAAGAATGGTAATTTAAGGCGTTGTGGAGCTGTGGGATTTTACGGATCGTGATTTGAGCTTATGGTTTGTTCAAAACAAAATTTCAAAGTTTTCCGCGCGCAGTGAATAGTACTCGTCCAGCAGCTTTGGGCCCATATTTTGTCATTTTTCGGCTTGATTTTGGGACAGTCAAGTTGGTATTCTTGTAATATGTGTCAAGGGCTCTCTATTGACTATAAGTTCGTTCAGAACGGGGTTCGGAGGAGGAAGTTATTGCATAACTAAGTTTTGCTCTTAAACTAAGTTTTGGTTATGCGATTTGTTAGCGCATAGAAGTTCTTTTGTTAGACTTAAGGCGTAATTTAGTTGTTTCGTAGTTGAGATAGAGTTTTATTAGATTTTAACATTTTTCTCGGTTATTTAATAAGGCCTTGAGTTCGACGATATGAGTATCGTTCGTCGTTTGGTCGTAAATGACGAGGTGAGTGGTACTGTATCTTCTTTGGTTTTGTAAAATTATGTTTTGAAGTATATATATGTATATATATTGAATCGAAAAGAGTATTTTTATTGCATAAAAGCCAAATCGAGCAATTGCTACTCTTTGGTTTATTGTGGATGTTTGAAAAGTGTATTATACAAAGTAAGTGGAGAAATATATCTGAAATTGCTTTGCGACTGATTTATGAAAATGTTTATGATGATTTGAGAAATGGATATGAAATGGATGATGGGCTATGCTGCAAATGTTATTTGTTTGGTTTAAGATATTGATTTCTGAATTGAATTTCTGGTATTGGAGAATGTTTATTAATGCTCAATATGACTGTGAACCTAGTGAGGGGTTTTTGGGGTATGCATACTAGCCATCGGCTTTGTAGGTGAAGACCTTGCCAAGGGGAAATCTTGGTCGCCTTGTTGTAAAGTGTTGTGTGTGACCATGGTTAGTTATTGAGTAAAAGATTGGTCGATAGATGGACCATTGACGTGTGTTTGATATGAGATGAATCAATGGATAGACCATTGATATGTGTTTTTTATGGAGATTATACAATGGATTTGACCATTGACACTTGACTTTTGATAACGATTTAAATGAGTTTTCCATATTAGTATAAAGCTTTGATGATAAGAAATAACTCTTATATGATTTGATATGTATTTTATATATTGAGTTGGCATTATGAAGTTTGGTATTGCTTTGTATACATGCATAGTGGTTGTTCGATATGTTTAGAAGATATGTACTATTCATTGAGTTATTGTTGCTCATTTCACTTCTCCTTTAATCTTTTCAGGTTCCTCGGTTAGCGTCGAATAGAGCAAGAGCACTGTCAATGGGAAACTTTTGGGGAGTTCTATTTTGTTTTTTGGTATAGTTTAAGGAAGTGGTGCACATGATCCTTGCTAGTGGTTGGATTGTCTGAGTTCTAAATGTATATCTCTTTTTGGTGGATTATATAAACTTTGATGTTGCAACCAATTTGTTGGTTTATCTGATATGTATATATATGGTTTGAGATTACGTCCTTCATGAGGAAGGACGGCTATGTCATTCCCATTCTTTGTACTTTTGGGGTGTGACAAAGGGATATTCTTTTTTCTTTAGAAAAATTCCCACTCTTTAAGGGTCTTTTGAAAAAATATGTACAATCTAGGGTTCTTTGGAAATTTTCCTAGGATATTTAGGTAAAGTTTATCGATAGCAAATTTTTTTGCAAAATATAATAAGCTCAATTAAGTTCGCAAGCGTTTTAGTTGAAAATTTGGCGAGCTCAACCTAAAATCGAATTTAAACAAGTGTATCATAATCAACCCATCAAGCCTGAGTTAGTCTCGAGAAATTGCATGAGCCAGCTTCATTCCCATCTGCAAGTGAAATTAACCTCACAAAACGTAGGACCCAACTAAAAACACAACCCTAGTGGTGAGCTCTTCAACCCGAAACCCTAGCTTGCCTCCATGCTCTCGTAAGTTATTTTGAACTGAAGTTAGTTCTAGAGTTAGGCAATTCCACTTCAATAAGATATTTACAAGATTCCTCTCTTTCCTCTTAGGACGTTGAGCCACTTATTACAGAATGTAAAGACCTCTTGGCCCTTTTCAACAATCTTGAATTGGCCGATTGCACTCAAGAATCAATTAGATCAATGGACTTGATCATAAAGGCATCAAGATGAACGTGTTTTGATGTCCGTACTCTTGTAGTTTGGCTCGGTTTTAATGAAATGAAGGTCTCTTTTCTGACCAATAAAAAAAAAAAAAAAAAAAATAGAAGCACAACCAGGCTCGGTCCACTTGTACTTAAGCCCACATGGTGTGGATTCTTCACCAGCTTTTTTGCCCCCTCGCTCCAAAGTGTCCCTTTTCAAATGTTCATATATATATACTTGATGAGTTAGGTTGCAAGCTTAATGCCAATGCAATGTCCCTGCCAAACATGTGCCAACATAAGATTAAAAAGGGTCGGAAAAAGCCATTGGATAAAGCAGCTCTTGACTTTAGTCATTACTGCAGTTCCATCTACTGTGTGCCAAACCATCAATTGATTTGCAAAACGAGATGAACGCATGTGTGTCAAGTGAATATAGTTGATCACAGGCTGAATACAGTTCATCACATGTTGGAGATATAGTTGAAGATTGTAATCGTGGATCGATCTTAATTGTGGGCTGATTGATTAGTGAATATGTGATAGTTTTAGTAAATAGGAAATTTATAATTCTTTGTTTATTATTTCATTTTCTTCTCTTTCATTCTTGCACTATAAATGTATTAATGTACTTGTATACAAATCAATGAATATACAGAAAAAATTTCCTCATTTTTCTTTGTTTTCTGTCATGGTATCAAAGCATGTGTTCCTGACCTAGCTTCCGCATATTCAGAATTGCCTTCGGTTTCTTTTCTAGCCTGATTATTGCACGTTCTTACCTTGCAAAATATACCAGCAAATCGATTAGGAATTCAATTTTTATTTTACCATGACAAAAAACAAAAACATCAAGAGCTCCTCAACAGAGGAGACACCCACCTCAGATCCACCTACCCTTTCTGGCGAAGAGCAGTCCTTTGCTCAGCAACCAGAAGAGAGTCAAGATCCGGCAAAATTTGTTCCTGCATTGGGCCCAATTTCCGACCCAGTTCAATGGCCTCCCACATTTCCCCCAACCAATTGGTATTAGTGGGGTACTAGGCTAGGATAGACATGGGCCCAATACCCATCTGGACCCACGCCTTTTGTAACTGGCCCCGTTGAGGAATCGGGCCAGACGAATCCAAGTCAAGGGACGAATCCCTACTCAGCATTCCAACCCGGATACATGCCATTGGTTTTTCTGGTTGGTGATGGTAGCTAGCCTAAACCCGGCAACCCCCTTTACAAGTCACCAGCGAACGACCCCGAATTACGTCTTATCAGCATCCAACTCACTAGATCGAAAAGCTACTCCTCATGGGCTCGAGATCTCCAACGAGCTCTCATGATGAAAGACAAGGACAGCTTCCTCGATAGAGCTGTCTCGTTCCCGACCGATGAGTGCCTCCAGTGACACTGGCAGAAGTGCAACCAGTTGGTTCGCACTTAGATCGGCAACACACTCGCCCTCGATGTCGCGGCTAGGCTACCGCCTACTGAGGATTCCAAGCAAATCTTGGACAACATCAGGGAGATGTATAGCCAACTCGATCGAGCACGGCTCTTCAGCATCACCCAAAGCTTGACTGAGTTGAAGCAAGGGAACCTCTCGGTTACCGCTTGCTTCAACTGTCTCTCCTCCCTATGGAATGAATTGGAGTTAGTCGAGGAACATCTACAGGGACCTGAGGCAACTCTGAGACAATACAAAGAGATGTGAGAAAGAGAAAAGGCCACGCCGTTCTTACTCATCCTCCACGACTCCTATTTGGCCTTTCGATCTCAGATCCTCGTGATGGAACCCTCACCGCCACTTGGATGCATTTACTAGCTCGCCATCCAGGAGGAAAGTCAGCGCCTCGCCGCGGCCAAACACGCTCGAGTGGGAGAAGGCTTGAGTCCTGCAGCTTTTCTGTCCGGTGTGGGCTCACGAGAGGCAGAGGCCGGAGCTAGTGGAGTAGCCGCGCACTCGGGATACCCAAAAATGGGTAATGCGGTTGCAGCAAGAAGGAAGCCTGATGGAAACCCTAGTTCATTTTGAATGGACGGCTGGGATTCACACGGACGATCTAACAACTTGGATTCACGCGACCTATTGGACGGTTCAAATCAACGCAGGGCATTGGACAGTCTGGATCAGAGCGCTGCAACGGATGGCTATGGATCACCCATCAGCTCGAACGGATCTGAGGGTTATTATCAAGCCACGTCAGCCCTTATTTATAAAGGATCCTATGACCCACGTGGCGTCACATCATCAAGAAAGGTCAATGGGCAAAATAGTAAATTCAAAATTAAATATTGTGAATATTGCAAATGCCCACACCATACTGTTGCTACGTGCTGGAAATTGCGTGGAAAGCCTACTGATAAAAATAGAAAAGAAAATGAGTCCTCAGCTTATCAGGTCTCGACACAAAGGATTGATGGGGTAAAACAAACAATTACTCAAGATCAGTATCAGAATATCATGTAGATTTTGAATCAGTTGAAGATGGGCGACATAAGTGCTGGGTTCTTGGGTACTTTCCTTTACAAGGATAATTTTTTTTTTTCTATCAATGCATGGATAATTGATACGAGGGCTAGTGACCACATAATATGTAATGAGCATCTTTTTTCCCATGTTGATAAAACATTATAATCTCCCATATCAATACGTCTTCCAAATGGAAACATCACTCAAGTTACCAAGATTGGTACTGTTCACCTTGGTCCACATTTTGTCCTAAAAAATGTCTTATACATTCCTGTTTTTGAATTCAACCTACTCTATGTCACAAGGGTTTGCATAGATAGTTCCTGTCGTGCAATATTCAGTTCCAACAATTGTTTCTTTCAAGACCGTTCGACTAGCAAAGTGATGGGCTTGGCTAGTGTTGCACAAGGACTATACTACTGGATTGATTCCCCAAGAGATCTAGAATTACTAAATAAAGGAATTTTTTGTAATGCTATTAGTCGAAATAAAAATCTCATTTTTCATCAGAGATTGGGTCATAGTGCATGTTTCCCTCATCCTAATGCCTAATATGTCCCTTGGCCAAACAATCTCGAACATCTTTTCCAATGAGTACAACTAGAGCAAATAGAATTTTTTCATTACTTCATACGGATATCTAGGGACCTTATCATACTTCTCATTGTAATGGCTCCCGTTTCTTTCTCAAGATTGTAGATGACTATACAAGGGCCACTTGGGTATATCTTATGCAATCAAAGAGTCAAACATTTACTCATCTTTCGAATTTTGTTTCCTTGATTAAAAATCAATTTGATCAATCTGTACAACAAATTCCTATGGATAATGGGCGTGAATTTTTCACCTCTAATTGTACAAAATTCCTATCTTCTCAAGGGATACTTCATTAGAGTTCTTGTACTTACACTATACAACAAAATGGAATTGTAGAACGTAAGCACAAACATCTCTTAGAAGTAGCACGTGCATTAAAATATCAAGCCTCTATTCCTGAAGGTTTTTGGGGAGATTGTGTGGTCACTGCAACCTATTTGATTAATCACATGCCAACTCGTATTCTCGATGGGAAAACTCCTTTTGAACTGCTTTATAATAGACAGCCTAAAAATGATCATCTCCGAGTATTTGGTTGTCTATGTTATGCTACAAATGTGGGTCCTTTGGATAAAATGGGCCCCCGTGCCACTCAATGCGTATTCATGGGATATCCAGCCCTTCAAAAAGGCTATCGAGTTATGGAGATTTTTACAGGGCATTCCTTCATAAGCAGGGATGTCATTTTTCACGAGAATGTATTTTCTATGCGAAGAAGATTTATCCATAGCTTCTCAATATCTGTTTGTTGCTCCTGAGCCATCCATTTCTATCCCGAAGGACACCACTATTTCTAAAGACGATTTACCTTCAGAGTTATCTGAGGATTCTTCTTCTGCATTGGCTCCATCGGAGACTACTTCCGAGTCTTTCTCAGCACCTGAACCAATAGTAGCTGAGCAGCTTCGACGTTCTGGATGGCAAACTTGCCCACCCATGTGGACAAAGGACTACATTTGTTCCGCATTGCGATCTCCAGGTACGCAGTATCCTGTCTCTTCATATGTGTCTTTTAATTGGCTATCACCAGAACATATGTGTTGCATTAGCCGTCTCTCGAAAAAGAACGAACCTTCTTCCTTCCATGAAGCATCACGTGATCCACGTTAGCAACACACAATGGAATCGGAACTTACTGCCTTGATAAAGAATCATACTTGAGATATTGTCCCACTACCCCCACACCGGAAACCAATCGGATGTAAATGGGTATATAAAATCAAGATTCGGGCAGATGGTTCAGTTGAACAATATAAAGCTCGGCTAGTGGCTAAAGGGTTTACTCAAAGAGAAGGCTTTGACTATCATGAGACCTTCTCACTTGTTGCCAAAGAAGTCACTGTCTGTTCCTTCTTATCCATTGCAGCCATCAGAAATCGATCATTACATCAGATAGATGTCCATAATGCTTTTCTTCACAACGATCTAGATGAAGAGATCTATATGGAGCTTCCATAGGGATTACGCAAACAGGGAGAATCTCGGGTATGTCGTTTATGCAAATCCCTGTACGAATTGAAACGGACATCTAGGCAGTGGTACGCCAAGTTCACTACTATGCTAACTAATGCAGGATTTTAGCATTCTAAGCATGACTATGCCCTGTTTACATGGAATGAAGGTAATTCATCAATCTATTTGCAGATATATGTTGATGATAAACAATGACTCTCATGTTGCAAGATTTAAAGAATATTTGCATTCTACTTTCCATATCAAGGATTTGGGACCACCCAAATATTTTCTTGGCATTGAAATTGCTCGATCCGATAAAGGTATCAATCTTAGTTACAAGAAGTTCATCCTAGAAATTGTTTCTAAAGTTGGATTATCTTGATGCAAACCGGCTATCATACCAATTGAACAAAATGCCAAGTTGACTACTCATGAATATGATTTGAACTCCTCTTCATCTATTGAGGACCCACTGCTCAAAGATCCATCGGGATATCAGCAACTCGTTGGTAAATTAATATATCTTACTATGATAAGACCTGATATATGTTATGCAGTGCATATACTTAGTCAATTCATGCATGGTCCAAAACAATCTCATATGAATGCAGCCCTAAAGGTTGTGAAATACTTAAAGGGATGTCCAGGACTTGGAATTTTCTTATCTCGTGACTGCAATATGAAGATGATAGCTTTCTGTGATACGGATTATGCTATTTGCCCGCTGACCAGAAGATATATTATTGGTTTCTGCATCAAGTTAGGAAAGTCATTAATCTCATGGAAGATGAAGAAGCGGTCAACTATGTCATTATCATCGGCTGAATCAGAGTATCGAGCCATGGCAAAAACTACTTGCGAAGTGGTTTGGATTCGAGGATTACTCTCAGATCTTGGGTTACAGGTTAGTGGACCAACTGAATTATTTTGAGATAATGATGCTGCACTCAAATTGACAGCAAATCCAGTCTTTTACGAAAGAACGAAAATATAGAAGTTGATTGCCACTTCACACGAGACAAGATCAGAGAAGGAGTCCTCCTAGCAAAAGGTATTGAAACAATGGATCAACCTGCAGACATCTTCACTAAGCCACTATGTCAGAGATAACATACTTACCTACTAAGCAAGCTAGGTGTCATTGATATTTATAGGCCACCAGCTTGAGGGGGAGTGTTGGAGATACAGTTGAAGATTGTAATCATGGATCGATCCTAGTTGCGGGCTAATTGATTTAGTGAATATGTGATAGTTTTAGTAAATAGGAAATTTATAATTCTTTGATATTATTTCCTTTTCTTCTCTTTCATTCTTGCACTATAAATGTATTAATGTACTTGTATACAAATCAATGAATATACAGAGAAAATTTCCTCCTTTTTCTTCGTTTTCTGTCATCACAGGCTGTGACTCAATCAGAAACATGCATGGATCGTGAGTAGTAACTGGGATAGGGGCGCACTTAGAGAGGAGACAACTTCACCTAGACTGCTCATTGTGCAGTGCATGGCTCACATGCTGCGAATTGATATTATTGCATTCACACCAGAGATTTCACATTCAGATATGCCGCATGCATATTGGCGTCGATTCTTCTTTCAAGGTTTCACATTCATGGTTCAGTTTTCACATAGAGAGAGAGATGGTTTTTTTTGTAGGTATATTCTTACATGAGGATGATGCTACCTTGTCTGAGGAAAAAAGAAAACACTCTAACTTTCCTTTATCCACTTAGGGAAATACTTATGTTGGGATGATTATAGTGTTTTGTTAAAAAAAAAAAAAACATTTTGCTAGTAGAAATTTGAAATTTCTTCTAGGTGTTGAAAGATTGTTAATTAAATAAGTTATTGATCACCTAATTCCCGATAACTTATTCGTAATAAAATCATTGGATCTTTTTGACAATTTACAAGTTATCAAGTTTTCTCACTAACTTTTACTTATCATCTTCACTACCGGCTTAAATTTATTAACTCCCACATGAGTTTGTCAATCTTTCTTTTGACGATTTACCAACTTTCCTTTGATTATAATTACCAACTTCTTTTGGGTTACTTCTCGTTTAAATTACTTACTAACTCTTTTATTTATTTATTTAAAAAATTATCAACTCTTGTAATCATTTCCCCACTTTTTGAAAGGTGAGGGAGCTCTTAGGACGAATTAGTAAATTTTAGCAGATTTTTCAATCTCACTTTATTTTATTTTTTTCAGATCTGACTTCACAAAACCAATGTCGTTTAGGTGACCCATCTATAATGAATTTTCATGAGGAAACAAATCATACATCGATAATCCAAATTGTTTGCCAAGTGTGTTTCCATGTTCGTAATTATCTAGAATATTGAACGGAAGCTGACGAAAGAAAGATTGGTCAATATTTTTGACACAAAAACTATTAGAGATGAACCATTTATAATTTTTTCAAGACACGAAACTTAAAAAAGGATAAATATAGCACGAGTTTTCTGTTGGAAAAATTATCAAAACAGTTGTAAATCTATTGCAATTTTTTCAATTCAGTCATAAACCATTTTTTTTGCCAATTTAGTCTTAAATCTTTTGTAATTGTGTTAATTTAATCCATCTGGCCAAATTTGGCTGGCAGGTGCTGACATGTCAATTTGTAAATATTTTTTCAATTTATTTACACTCTCTCTCTCTCTCTCTCTCTTGTAATTGTGTTAATTTAATCCATCTGGCCAAATTTGGCTGGCAGGTGCTGACATGTCAATTTGTAAATATTTTTTCAATTTATTTACACTCTCTCTCTCTCTCTCTCTCTCTCTCTCTCTCTCTCTCTCTCTTTTGTAATTGTGTTAATTTAATCCATCGGCCAAATTTGGCCGGCGGGTTCGACATGTCAATTTGTAAATATTTTTCAATTTATTTACTCTCTCGGCCACTAGCGAGGGCGAGCCTTGCTAGCAACAATGATGCTAGGCCTTGCCATGGTTGGGCAAGGCTGAGCTCGTCTTGCGATAGCAAGGCCTCGCCCACCCAAGGTGAGGCCAACCTTGCTGTCAATTTGGCGAACCTCGCCCTCACCAGAGAGAGAGAGAGAATTTTGAAAGATTGACACATTAATGTTGGTCTGACAATGTTGGCCAGCTAGCTAAATTTCGCCGAATGGACTGAAATAGCACAATTATAAAATGTTTAGCTAAATTTGGCCGAATGGACTCGAAATGACACATTTACAAAAATATTTAGAATTGAATTGATAAAAAAGATTTAGGACTAAGTTGGAAAAATTATAATAGGTTTAAAACTATTTTGGTAATTTTCCCATTTTTGGTATTAAACTCACATTGGCACCTCTTTACCAAAAAAAAAAAAAAAAAGAAAACTCACATTGGCACCCTTCCACTCACTCGACTTTTGTCTTCGTGAGTGCAAGTTTTGGTGCCGAGTTCATGTTGTATAGCTTCTTACAGCTTTTTTGGTTTAAAGTCAATTTAATTCTCATTTTACCAAAAAAAAAAAAAAAACTCAAACTAGTTGATAAATCGCTTAGATAAAAGTTTGATAAATCATTTGATTAAAGTCAGTAATTTCATACAAGAATTAAAAAAATTAAGGTGTTGTGCAGTGAGCTCGAGTTTAGGAATGAAGGGTTTAAGCTCCTTTTGCTATGAAGGTTAAACTAGGGATGAACGGCAATGGTATTTTGGCTAAGTTGAAGAGAGATGGATGTGGATTGGTGTTGTCATGTCACTAGAAATCTTTGTTTTGTTTTTTATTTTTATTTTTATTTTTATTTTTGGTTATACTAGTCTTTAAAAAATATATATATATATTTTCTCTTTTGAAGAGTTGCACCAAGGAATTGGAAAAGTTGACCGTATGGAGTCTTTTCCTTTAATCGGCAAAGCACGCAAAGCCTTTTCTCCTTTTTCCTTCTTTTCCTAATTAGAAGGTTCATATTGATCTTGTCCGTGATTGCATAGTGGTAATAGTCGAAAGTTTCTAAAAGGTGTCGGTGATAATGCAATCAGTGAACTTCCTTTGGACGGTACTTGGCAAACCTTGTCTTATTTGTACCATATAAAAATCTTATCTTTTTACACCTGGCAAGTGAAGAATTGTGCGTTGAAAATTATAAATTTTCGTTATTTGATTGCTTCATAAATGGTTAGACAGCACTTTTCGTCATAATCCCCTCTGTAATTGCTTTTCTTTTTCCTGTCATTTCCTTTTAAATTTGTTTACCTTTGAATATTTAGAGTTTCACAATCAAGACTTCTTATTCATCTGTTTTCCTTAAGGGAAAATGCTTTTTGATTACTTTTCTTCCGCTGCCTAACCATCTATCTCATGGCAAAAAATTTCAAGTGCGAAGCATTTAAGCCTAAATATGGACCATATTAATTCATTTTCTCCTTAATAAAAGAATTACATGATCTTGACGTCAATTTTATGTGGTCACAACTTTAATTGCAACCTTTTTTTGGATGGTAATGGCAAACTTTTTTCCGTTCTGAATTTCGTGTGCCTTGTTTTATTTGTATTATTATAAATAAAAAAAACCTTATCTAATTATACATAAAAAGTGAAAATTCTTCTGTTAAACATTAAATATTTTTGTCATTTGATTGCTTAATAAATGGCTAAATTGACACATTTCAATGTAATTCCCTTTTTAATAGTTTTTATCTTGTCATTTTCGTTTTGAATTTGTTTATCATGGAGCTTATGGAGTTTTCACCATCAAGATTTTTTCCTACGGGGAAAATGCTTTTGTTTACTCTTAACTCCAACATCTAACTATCTACATTATCGCAAAATTGGAGCATTGCGAATTTTAACCTAAGTGTAATGCCATTGTAATTCATTTTCTCCTTCATAATAGAATTACTTGATCTTGACATTCATTTTTCCCGTGGTCGTAACTTTAATTGTATTTTTTTTGTTTTATCAGTTTTTCGATATTTGACTCTATCAGTTAATGTTATTGCTTTTACCTTGAAATATAATAATTTTGGTGTTATACAAATTTAGTTTGAATTGGAAGTTTATTCTAAGCAAGTGATATAGAACTTGGTAAAATCAAAATTTCGAGAAAAATCTTTGAAAAAGAGAATGTTCCTTCGACCGACCTCTATCCAAACTTTTTTTTTCTTTTGGTACCTTCCTCTGAATTTAATGCTACAGAATAAGCGGATGATCATCTAAAGTCAAATTAAAGGTCGATGAATTTTGCATAATTATGAACATGGGTTGGCCCCAAAGTTGATACAAAAGAGAACCTTCCAATGACGAACATATCGACCAAACCTAACCACATTTGTGCAAATATAAGATTCATGATACCTAGGAATGATCGATGTTGGGTTTCGAACAAGGTTCACGTGGAGCCTATCCTGCATATTCTATAACTTATCCTATTACAGGTTTCAAGATTAGTTTCAAGTTCCATATATATTATTGATTGAACGATTGTAGTGAACTACCACTTTTAATTACCATCATGCATAATTATAATGCATTGGTCATAACTTATCTTTAGATATATTAATAATATGAAAAATTAATAAAGTAAAAGTTTCAATTATAGAGATGGAAGCTTGGACTAGTGATTTCATAGTACACACTCATCATCAAATGCCTTAAAATGCCGCAGAATCACGTGAAGATATAGGCTGAAGAAAAATATAAAATCTTGTTCCAGGTTTTAAGTTTCATATTCATCCAAATAGGTTCCTCAACTTTTTGAACCTGGAACTAGACAGGTTCTCGTCGATCTAGTTTTTCAGTTATAGTTTTTATTATGAAACCATGCTCACCCCTAATGGCACCTATACTAAATTTGATGCGATAGAATAATTGCTAAAAAAGAAAGAGCATAACAACTTTCAGATTATTGTGGTAATGGCTCGTTAAGAGTTACAAATTCTTTAATGGATGAATATTACAATAATTTATAATAATTGATTATTTGATTTTTTTTATAATTATCATCATCATCATCACCATCAGAATAGGATAGATAGTACCACCTAATCATTTAAAAATGAGAAAGAGCGACGTGGACGTCAACATCCGTCACCCTCGTCATTTTAGTCGTTGCATATCTCTCTTTCGTCTTGACTGGCCTCAACCCAAAATATGCTCGGACTCGAAAGGTCTCGGTCTCGGAGCCCCATCATTCTCGCCGTGTCAAACACTGCATTCCACCTACTCTGAGAGTGAGAGAGAGAGAGAGAGAGAGAGAGATAGAGATAGTGTGTGGAGTCAAACACTGCATTCCACCCATCATTCTCGCCGTGTCGAACACTGCATTCCACCCATTCTGCGAGAGAGAGAGAGAGAGAGAGAGAGATAGTGTGTGGAGAGAAAGACGTGTCATCGCCGTGACACTTTCCAAAAAGCTCTACTGTAGCATAAAGAACGCAAGGCGTGACGTGAGAAACGGGACCCAAAAGTCAAGCATCAGTCTGTCGCTTCGATCCCGCCTGCTCATATCTGTCCCTTTTCTTCTTCTCCTTATCTCTTTGAAGAGAACTAAGTGAGGGAAAATTTGATAAATGACCATATCTCAAGCAGAGCCCATGAAGTTGAACGTGGCGAGCCCATCAATCGCGCTTCCTCTGCTCGCACTCTCCTCGTTTTTCTTCTCCCTCACCATCTCTGATCCTCGAATCACCGAAGCAGGCCGCATCTGCGAGAACTCCACTGGGATCGTCGCCGAAAACGTAGTCTCCAACTTCATCGCCGTCATGAGGGAGATGTCCAACAGCGTCGCCGACCAGCGCTGGTCAACTACTCCTCACCTCGCCGCCACCGGCAGTACGGCCTCGCCCAGTGCCACGGCGACTTGACTGAGACCGAGTGCTTCCTCTGCTTTACCGAAGGCCAGACTTGGAACCCCCCCACCATCCCCAACTTCGGCCGGCTCTACCTGGACGGCTGCTTCCTTCGTTACGACCATTACGACTTCTACAACGAGACCGTCGATCCAACGCGTGACATGCTCAAGTGTAGCTCCAATTCGACGGTCCCGGCGGAAGAGTGGCCGAGTTCTCAGATAGGGTAGACCGGGTGCTGAGGAATGTCTTGGCAAGCGCAGTGCTGAACAAGGGCTTTGCAGTGGCTGGGGAGGACGGAGTCGGAGGGTGGCCGGGGCATATGCTTTGGCACAGTGTTGGAGCACGCTTGATGCCGGCGGTTGCAGAGTCTGTTTGGAGAATGCAACTTCGATGGCGAGAAGCTG